>CAUYQG010136084.1:0-12400 GCA_963574415.1 Tarsius wallacei
CCCACCCCCGCCCCGGCCACAGATCCTTTCTGTGGCCTCCACTTTAATAAATCTCTTGGTCCCCAACGGGTGTGGAGTTGTTACTGGCACCCAAGTTCTTTCACTGGTAACAGTTGGTTTAGATCTCTGTTGACCACCAAGTCACAAGCTCCCTGACTCTCTTACTTTTTTATTTTTTATTTTAAAATTGTGGGTTACAGTTAAGGGTTAGGTAAACAAATAATCATTGTGCAGGTACCCTTGTTGATGAGGTGTGCCCCCCTTTCCCCAGACGGATATTGATTACCATTAATCCCACCTCCCTTCCCCGCCCGGCCCCCGCCCCCCATAGTTTCCCGCCACTGTCAATCCTTTTCTTATAGTATTATGGTCGTTGTTCAAGGATTTTTTTTTTTTTTTTTTTAAGTCAGAGTCTCACTCTGTCGCCCAGGCTGGAGTGCAGTGGCATGCTCACGGCCACCCCAGCATCAATCTGCTGGGCTCAGAAGATCCTTCCGCCTCAGCCTTCCAAGTAGCCGGAACTACAAGCACGCACTACTATGCCCAGCTAACTTTTTTTGTTGTTGATATATTGTAGAGACAAGGTTTCACCAAGTTGCCCAGGCTGGTCTGGAACCCCTGGGCTCACACAATCCTCTCGCCTCAGCCTCCCAAAGTGCTGGGATTACAGGCTTGAGGCCATCGAGCTGGCCAGCTCCCTAACTCTCATTGTAATTATGTATTAGTCTGTTTTGCATTGCTATAAAGGAATGCCTGAGACTGGGTAATTTATAAAGAAAAGAGGTTTATTTGACTCACTGTTCTGCAGACTGTACAAGAGGCATAGTGCTGGAAATCTGCTTCTAGGTGAGGCCTCAGGAAGCTTACAATCATGGCAGGAGAAAGAAAGCCAGCGTGCCACATGATGAGGGAAGAAGCAAGAGAGAGAGAGAACTGGAGTGTCAGGCTCTTTCAAACAGCCGAATCTCAGGGGAACTAATAGAGTAAGAACTCACTCATTACCTTGAGAATGAACAAACGCATAAAACCATCCATGAGGGATCCACCCCCATGACTCAGTCACCTCCCATTAGACCCCACCTCCAACACTGGGGATCAAATTTCAACATGAGATTGGGGGGGACAAACATCCAAGCCATATCAATTTATTTCATAAGTCAGTGACTGGTGCAGAGAAGGTATTCATTCAACTTTCGATGAATATCAAGTTTAGAGTTTGCCTATAGAACATTCAGGCACCCAAGGAGGTATTTTGGGTATTTAAATCTTAGGGGGAACAGGAGGAGGACAGGGGGCAGTGGACAGTGGGAGGTGAGGAAGGGGGTAGTGCCTTCAGTGGCTTTCCAATGGTCTATTTAGCAAAGAAAGGACAAAAGTAGAATAGAGGAACACCGATGTAAATTATTGAGGAAATCTCAGGTTCTCAACAATTTCTGAGTGACTCAGCTATGCCAAGAAACCGGAGACAGAAGGGGAAAAGGGGGGGATTTATTTTATTTTTTATTTTTGAGTTGGAGTCTCACTCTGTCACCTAGACTGGAGTGCAGTGGCACACTCCCGGCCACCACAGCCTCGACCCACTGGGCTCCGGCGATCCTTCGGCCTCAGCCTTCCAAGTAACTGGAACTACAGGCGCGTGCTACCACGCCCGGCTGATTTTTTGATTTTATTGTAGAGATGAGGTCTCGCCAAGTTGCCCAGGCAGGTCTCGAACCCATGGGCTCAGGCAATCCACTCACTTCAGCCTCCCAAAGAGCTGGGATTACAGGCTGAGCCACCGAGCCCAGCTGGGATTTATTTTAAGATTCCAAAGACCTGGGTGATTTTATATCTTGCGGGGATAGAGGCAGCAGAGAGAGAGGATGAAGAGGGAGCAGAACCAAGACCACAAAGAGGGAAGGGGATGGGCCCAGAGCACAGGTGGAAGGAAGAGGAACCAGAATGACCAGCAGACACTCCAGTTTAGACAACGCACTAGGTGAGTAGGGAACTAGGTGAGTAGGCATCCATGCCTGAATAATCTCATTGCCCTCCCCCCACCGCAGGCTAGCCAGATTGGGAACCGCAAAATGCCATCTTTTTCCTGAGGCTCCCAAAGCATTGGCCTTCCCTTTTCTCAATTTTCCTCCACCTCCCAGCAAGTGGAAGCCCATTGCTGAGCTTAAGCCGCCCTTCCGGGTCACTGGCTCCCAGCTAGGTCCAGATCTCCCTGGTGCTGGCCCAAGTTCAGGGTAATCCTTAGAATCGTTCCCCTTGTTGTCACCAGACCCAGGAGATTAAGTTACCCCAGGATAATGTTCACTGACTTTGTCCAGGGCCATGTGATCCTTTAAAGGGAGGAACACGGATGTAAATTATTGAGGAAATCTCAGGTTCTCAACAATTTCCGAGTGACTCAGCTATGCCAAGAAACCTGAGAGAATCCAGCCCTTGGGGCACTGCAGCTGGGATTGAATGGGCATTCACCTTCCAGGCCTGCAGGCACCTGAGCCCCAAAGGCTATTGGCTCACCAGGGCCCCATGTGAAAAACCCTCTGCAGTCAGGATTTCTCGAAAGATCTATAGGAAAGGGACAGCAACAACTACTGATAGAAACCCAACTCTGAAACCACACTCATTGAGGCCCTCTTACTGTGTAAAGAGGAGGAGAGAGAGGAGAGGGGAGAGGGGAGAGGGAAGAGGAGAGAGGGGAGAGAGGGAGAGAAGGAGGGAGGGAGGGAGAAAGGGAGGGAGGGAGACACTGACTCAGCTTCGTTTTGGGAGGCATGAACCCTGCCCTCGTGAAGCTCCTGGCAAGACAAAAGACACACACCCCCACCCCCATGATTGTAACTGATAGCAACTGGAACAAGTAGGCAAGGTATAAGCATTGAGCAGTTGGCCAGAACTAGCCAGACCATAGCTGGGCATGGCCCAGAGATTAAGATCAACATGGAAGTCGCCCACTTCCCTGAGGCCTTCCTGCCAACTAGTGCAGAGCTGTGCAAAGAAAGGCCTGGACTGGCTTCATGCTTGGCGGGGGGCACCCTCTTGGGATTCTGTGACTCTTTTTTTTTTTTGAGTTGGAGTCTCACTGTTGCCCAGGCTGGAGTGCAGTGTCATGCTTATGGCCACTGCAGCCTCCACCTGCTGGGCTCAGGTGATCCTTCTGCCTCAGCCATCCAAGCAGCTGGAACTACAGGGGTGCACCACCATGCCAGGCTAATTGATTAATTGTAGAGAGGAGGTCTTGCCAAGTTACTAAGGTAATCCTCTCACTTCTGCCTCCCAAAGTGCTGGAATTACAGGTGTGAGCCACCGGGCCTGGCTTTGCTGTGGTTCTTTAGAGGAGGCAATGGCTTAAAAGTAAGTCTCTTGCTTGTCTATTGTCTTAAGTCCTAGAATACTTTCTGGAAAAGAGAAAGGGAAGGCAGGGAGTAGTTCAGCATTCAGCCTCTCCAGCTTTCTTTGACTCTGGTTATCAAGAGATAGATCAGGTGTTTGCTCAGGGCTCTTGCCTGTTGCCACCGTTATCACACTCAGCTGTGTTGCTTGGGCCACAGAGATTTCTGAGCTTGTGTGTGTGTTTGTGTGCACCTCAGAGGTATCTCTACATGTCTGGACATTCAAGTGTACATTTGCATATCTCCAGTGGGTGTGACCATGTGTGACAATTCCTGTGTTTGCCTAAGGTGTCCCTGGGCATATATGAGCGTGTGTGGTTACATGGGCTCTGGGTCCTCTTTCATAAACACACTAAGCGTTCATGTACCAGGTTTTCATGTCCAGCAGCATGATATCAACACAGCAGGCTGGACACTTTTCCCGGCTGGCTTTTCGCAGAGTTGACACGCTTACCCTAATGGCCAAGATACTCCTCCCCTCTTGTCAGTCTGCCCTGAGTTCCTGAAGAACTCTTTCTCTTTTTTTTTTCCGAGTTGGAGTCTCACCCCATCGCCTAGGCTAGAGTGCAGTGGCATGCTCACAGCCACCCCAGCGTCGACCTGCTGGGCTCAGTTGATGCTTTCAGCTCAGCCTTCCAAGTAGCCAGAGCTACAGGCGCGCGCAGCACGCCTGGCTAATTTTTTAAAAATTTGTTGTAGAGAGAGGTCTTGCCAAGTTGCCCAGGCTGGTCTCAAACTCGAGGGCTCAGGCAATCCATTCACCTCGAAAAATCCACTCACTCACTCCCAAAGTGCTGGGATTACAGCCTGAGCTGCCAAGCCTGGCCCTTGAAGAACTCTTGTAGGCTATACCCAAGACCCTTCCAGAAGGGCTGAGAATGCCTGCTCCTTGGAGTTTTCATTGGATCTCAGTTCATTTGTTCATTCACGCCTCAAACATTCTCTGAGCTTCTGCCAGGCCAGGCCCCATGTTAAGAACCAGAGAGCCGGGCTCGGTGGCTCAGCCTGTAATCCCACGCCTTGGGAGGCTGAGGTGAGTGGATTGCCTGAGCCCGCGGGTTCGAGACCCGCCTGGGCAACTTGGCAAGACCTCATCTCTACAATAATCAAAAAATTAGCCGGGTGTGGTAGCGTGCGCCTGTAGTTCCAGCTACTCGGAAGGCTGAGGCGGAAGGATCGCCAGAGCCCAGCAGGTCGAGGCTGCGGTGGCTGGGAGCGGCCACTGCACTCCGGTCTGGGCAATGGAGTGAGACTCCAACTCAAAAAAAAAAGAACCAGAGATACAGAAATGAGTAAGTCATGACTCTCATTTTCATGAAGTACACACTCTAGTCTGGGAGAAAGGTCTGGGCACAGCTAATCATATTCAAAGGCAGACTCTGATAAACTGTGAGAGGACTCAGAAAGAGACTACTAGAGCCCCCAGAGATGTCTGGGAAGACTTTGTTGGGGTCACGTTTGACTAGGCCATGAAGGCTGGATATAATTTTTTTAACTGTATATTCTTTATATGCTTTGCATCTTTTTTTTTTTAAGATGTGGGGTACGCCGGGCTCGGTGGCTCAGTCTGTAATCCCGCGCCTTTGGGAGGCTGAGGTGAGTGGATTGCCTGAGCCTGCGGGTTCGAGACCTGCTTGGGCAAGCAAGACCTCATCTCTACAATAAATCAAAAAAATTAGCCGGGCGTGGTAGCACGCGCCTGTAGTTCCAGCTACTTGGAAGCCTGAGGCGGAAGGATCACTGGAGCCCAGCAGGTCGAGGCTGCGGTGGCCGGGAGCGGCCACTGCACTCCAGTCTGGGCGACAGAGTGAGACTCCAACTCAAAAAAAAAAAAAAAAAAGATGTGGGGTACAATTCAGGATTAGGTAGATAAGTGGTCATTGTACAGGTAAAGCTTGGTCCCCACTTCACCTGGTTTGAGATCAGGTACCCTATTGATGTTATGAGCTCCCCTATTCCCTGGCAATTTCTGGCTACTGTCAATCCCTTTCTTATAGTGTTATGGTAAATGTTCAGAGTCCGCTTATGAGTGAGAACATGTGGTACTCTGTTGTTTCTCTGATAGATCACTGAGTGTTCTAGACTCTAAATCCATCCAAGTTGCTGTGGTCTATAATTTTGTCCTTCTTTATGGCTGCATAATGCTCCATCGTATATATGTACCACTTTTTTTTATCCATTCTACTTTTGATGGGGAGCACAGTTGGTTCCATGGCTGGATAGAATTTTGACAAGCGAGTGGGCAGGGTGGCACTCCAAGCAGAGCAGTGGTGTGAACAGAAATCTAGAACCTGTGAACCCTTCCTTACCCCTCCAGGGAAGAGCCCATCATATGGAATGCAATGTGAAGTCCCCTGAAGTCAGGCATTACTGTGTCCTGCCCTTCGCCTGTGTTCTTATCTGTATGTGCACGCAGCCTTACTCATGCTACATTAAACCATTTTCAAACAGGAGGAAATGAACTAAAGTGGGGTTCAAAGAACATGGTGTAGGGGGAACAACTGAACCTGCAGTGAGAGAGGCTATGGAGGGTCCTATGGGAAACTGGCCTGATCTATGAGGATAGTTAAAATCAGAATGGGTTGTTGAGAATGATTTCAGATTTTTTCATTTAAGTATTCACCCAACGAACATTCATCTACTGCAATCTCTAGAGCTCTCTGGGAAAAGGAAAGAAAAGAAAAAGAATCTCTTATTTGCTCATGATGGCTTGCTTTAGTGTTTCTTCAAGTTTGTTCCGAAGAATAACAGATACCATAGAGAGATTCTGAAATCCAATAAGAACTTCTGGGATCAAATACATTTAGAAAACATGTGTAAATAAAGCAGATAGGTTTCTGTACTACAATACTTTTCAGAGCCTTTAAAATCTTGTACGGTTGCAACAGCTCCCACCTGTAATCCCAGCACTTTGGGAGGCTGAGGCAGAAGGATTACTTGAGCCCAGGAGTTTGAGACTATCCTGGACAACATAGCAAGACCCTGTCTGTACTAAAAATTTAAAAATAAAATAATCTTATGGTAAGCAATACTTCCCAAAGTTACTTGAACCGTAAACTCCATGTTTCCACAGAACTGGCAGGGTTGATTAAAATGCTCCTGAGGAGGCCGGGCTCAGTAGCTCAGCCTGTAATCCCAGCGCTTTGGGAGGCCGAGGTGAGTGGATTGCCTGAGCCTGCGGGTTCGAGACCCACCCGGGCAACTTGGCGAGACCTCATCTCTACAATAAATCAAAAATTAGCCGGGCGTGGTAGCACGCGCCTGTAGTTCCAGTTACTTGGAAGGCTGAGGCGGAAGGATCGCCGGAGCCCAGAAGGTCGAGGCTGTGGTGGCCGGGAGCGGCCACTGCACTCCAGTCTGGGCAACGGAGTGAGACTTCAACTCAAAAAAAAAAAAAAAAATGTTCCTGAAGAAACCAAGATTGGGGAGAGGAGTTCTTAGAGTCACTGTGATCATGGAAAATGAAGGGAAAAGGATTCACAGACTCCTGGGCCGATGGTGTGGCAAGAAGTGTCATCTATTTCCACTCAGGAAGACTTCCTGGAGGATGTGTGGCCTCAGGAACCACCCAGTGGAAGAAGGAACAACTTAAAGGACTGAAGTTTAACTTGTGTCACACGAAAGTAAATATGAATATGAACTTGAGGGTAGAATAACCACTCAGTAAAATGCCATGGACTTCAGTATCCATGACAGGCTTGTACTGCATGCTTTAAGGAAAGGATAAGGAGGATAAGGACAAGGGAGAGGCCTAGGTCTTACCTGCTCTCAGGTAGCGCCCGGCCTGATAGAGGAAGCAGAGCCCCTGCCTTCTGGAGATCCTAGCCCGATGGAGGGATATGGGAAACAATGGTTTTCAAGACCCTGAACCTCAGGCAGCAAGAGACAGTCATACTTGAGAAAAGAGAGACAAACAAGGTAAGCCCTTCAATGCCTCAATTACTGCCTTGAGAGAGTAACTAAGCCATGGTGCCCAGCAGATTTAATGAGTGAGAAGGAGCTGGAAGAGTCTGGGGACACCATCAGCTACAGAACACAAAACAGAGTGCCTAGGAGGAGAGAGTTGCACCAAGAGAGAACCTTGGAGATCTGCCGAGGGTTCTCTCCGAGTTCTGAGCGGAGCAGGGGGCAGCATGTGTGTGTGAGGAAAGGACCATGCAAAAGGATAAGAGAGAAGCGTGCTCAGAGCTCACCCAGGGCTGGGACTGCTTTCTGGTTCTACCAGTCAGACTGGATGATTTCGTAATTTGTGAGGCATTGAGTAGAGCACTCAGAAGCATCTTGCTTCAGCAACGGCAAATTATTAGCTCCAGACTAAATATCGCTTCATCCCACCTAACAAATCTTAAAGACCTGAAATATAAAACTATTTCAAGTTAATTTAACTGTATTCCAAAACAAAATTCAGAAATATTTATAGGAATAATTTTTTTTTTTTGAGTTGGAGTCACTCTGTCACCCAAACTGGAGTGCAGTGGCATGCTCCCGGTCACCGCAGCCTCGACCTGCTGGGCTCCAGCAATCCTTCTGTCTCAGCCTTCTGAGTAGCTGGAACTACAGGCACGCACTACCACGCCCGGCTAATTTTTGATTTATTGTAGAGACAAGGTCTCACCAAGTTGCCTGGCTGGGTCTCGAACTCATGGACTCAGGCAATCCACCCACTTCGGCCTCTCAAAGTGCTGGGATTACAGGCTGAGCCACCGAGCCCAGCCAGGAATAAATATTTTTAAATAAATATTTTAAAAATACCCAGCATCCAACAGAGTAAAAGTCACAATGTCTAGTATCTAACAATAACAACAAAAAAATTACCAGGCATGCACAGAAGCTGGAAAATACAATCCATAATGAAGAGAAAAATTAATCCTTGAAACTAACCCAGAAACTACAATGAGAGTAACCAACTCTCCTGGTTTTCCCAGGACTATCCCGGTTTTAGCAATGAAAGTTATGCATTCCAGGAAACCTTTCAGTCCTGGAAAAAACTGAGACTACTGGTCACCCTACCTACAACTAGTATCAGACTTAATGGTGAAAGACTGAAGGCCTTCCCCTAAGATCAGGTGCACACCTAGAGCCAGGAGAGGTGGCTCACGCCTGTAATCTCAGCACTTTGGGAGGCTGAGGCAAGAAGACTGCCTGAGCCCAGGGGCTCGAGACCAGCCTGGGCAACTTGGTTGAGACCTCATCTCTATGATAAATCAAAAAATTAGCCGGACATGGTGGCACACACCTCTAGTTCCAGCTATTTGGAAGACTGACGCAGAAGGATCACCTGAGCCCAGCAAGTTGAGGCTGCAGTGGCTGTGAGCATGCCACTGCACTCTAGCCTGGGCAACAGAGTAAGACTGCCTCAAAAAAACAAAAAAACAAAACAAAACCAAAAAAACATTGTACTAGAGACTTCAGCCAATGCCTAAGACAAGGAAAAGAATCACAGATGAGAAAAGAAGTTGAACTATCTAGTCAGATGATACAATGTTCGATTAAGAAAATCTGATGGCTGGGCACAGTGACTCAAGCCTGTAATCCCAGCATTTCGGGAGGCTGAGGTGAAAGGATTGCCTGAGCAGTCTGGGCAACTTGGTGAGACCTCATCTTTACAATAAATACAAAAATTAGCTGGGTGTGGTGGCGCATGCAGTAGTTCCAGCTGCTTGGAAGGCTGAGGCAGAAGGATTACCTGAGTCTAGCAGGTTGAGGCTGTGGTGGCTGGGAGCATGCCACTGCCCTCCAGCCTGGGTAACAGAGTGAGACTCCCACTCAAAAAAAAGAAAAGAAAAGAAAAAGAAAATCTGATGAAAATCTGATTGACTCTACAAATAGGCCACTAGAACTCATAAGTGAGATTAGCAAGATTGCAAGTTATAGGTAAATACTCACCAACCAATTGTGTTTCTATATGCTAGCAATAAGCAGTCAAAATTGTCATTAAAATAATGGTGGCCTTTACAGTAGCATCAAAAATATAAATTAGGGATAAATCTGAATATAACACATGAAGGACCTGTAGACTGAAACTATAAAATGTGGCTGAGAGAGAATTTTTTAAATCTCTAAATAAATGGAGAGATATGCTTTGTTTATAGTCTGGAAGACTCAAAATTTTTAAAATGTTAATTCTCAAATGGATCAACACAATCTGAAGAAAAAAAAAACCCATACTTCTCTTTGTATAAATTGACATACTGATCCTAAAATTTATATGGAAATGCGAAGGACTTAGAATAGCCAAAACAACTTTGAAGAAGAACAAATTTGAAGGGCTGATACTACCCGATTTCAAGACATATTATAAAGCTATAGAAACCAAGACAATGTAGTATTGGCAAAAATAGACAAATAGATCAATGAAACAGAAAAGAGTCAGGAACAGACCCACACATGTACGCGTATAGTGGGTTGACTTGCCCCCCCCCCCACAAAGAACATGTCCGCTAGGACCTGTGAATGTGCTTTGCAGATGTAATTAAGTTAAGGATCTCAAGATAAGATCATCCTGTATTTAGAATAGGCCCTTAATCCAATGACAGATGTCCTTATAAGCGAAGGAAGACACCAAGAGACACCAAGAGAGAAGAAAGCCTTATAAGAATGGAGGAAGAGATTGGAGTAATGCTATCACAAGCCAAGGAATGTGTGGAACCACTGGAAGCTGGAAGACACAGGAAGGATTCTTCCCTAGAGCTTCCAGGGGGAGGGCAACATCTTGATTTCAAATTTCTGGTCTCCAGAATTTTAAGCAAATACATTTTCGCTGTTTTAAGCCACCAAGTTTGTGGTACTTTGTTATGGCCGACCTGGGAAATAAATGCAATGCATAACTGATTTCTGACAAAGATACAAAGGCAATTCTATGGAGAAAAAATAGTATGTTCAAAAATGGTGCGGAACAATTGGATATATGAGGAGGAACCCCCCCCCAAAACGGAACTTATTTGTAAAAAACTTGTGTTTTTATTCTTAACATGTTTAAACTTCAGTCACCTGGCCAGGCTCGGTGGCTCAGCCTGTAATCCCAGCGCTTTGGGAGGCCAAGGTGAGTGGATTGCCTGAGTCCGTGGGTTTGAGACCAGCAACTTGGTAAGACCTCGTCTCTACAATAAAATAAAAAATAGCCAGGCATGGTAGCATGCACCTGTAGTTTCGACTACTTAGAAGGCTGAGGTGGAAGGATCACAAGAGCCCAGCAGGTCAACACTGGGGTGGCCGCGCGTGTGCCACTGCACCCCAGCCTGGCCGACAGAGTGAGACTCCAACTCAAAAAAAAAAGCTATAAAACAAAAAAGATAAAAGAAGAGCCATCATCTCTGGCATTCCCAGCATGAGTGCTGAGGCCACGGCATGAGGATGGGGCAGAGGGAAGAAGTAAGGGACTGAGGGGCTTCCACGGTCTCACACCCAGGCAGCACACAAGCCTACCCCTGTCCATATACACCCTGAGGACTGATGGACAGCAGGCAGCCCCTCCCGCCCTCACCCCTTTCACCCAGGGTTTGTCAGTCCTTCACCATCAGGAGAATGCACTGGGCTTGCCTGTGGGTTGGCTGGAGGGAAAAATCAGGGGAAAATGAGGCCATTAGAGCTCTCAGAGCAAGATCCCAAGAGAGTTAGTGCCAAACATCAGAAAACATTTGGTACAACAGATGCTATAAAACCCCTTAGAGGAATCTCCTTTCTTTGCTTCATTTCTCTTTGCTGCCCATTATAGCCGGATCTTTCCTTAGAACCGGGGGACTCTGTCCAGTTGCTGTCCCTCCCCATCAGGAAGAGGGTCCTGGAGGAGGGGAGTGTTCAGGCCTCTGGCTTTATATGGTAGAACCCCAGGAGAATCAGGGTCTAAATCTCCCAGATCTTCAAGGGTGTGATTTTTTTTCCTTTTTTTTTTGAGTTGGAGTCTCACTCTTGTTGCCTAGGCTGGAGTGCAGTGGCATGCTCATGGCCACCGCAGCCTTGACCTGCTGGGCCCAAGTGATCCCTCTGCTTCAGCCTTCCAAATAGCGGGAGCTACAGTCACGCACCACCACACCTGGCTAATTTTTTGATTTGTTGTAGAGATGAGGTCTCACCAAGTTGCCCAGGTTGGTCTCAAACCCCTGGGCTCAGGCAGTTCTCTTTCCTCTACCTCCCAAAGTGCTGGGATTACAGGCTGAGCCACCGCACCTGGCCTAATAAAATATCTTATTAAATGTAATTATGGCCAGGGGTGGTGGCTCAGCCTGTAATCCCAGCACTTTGGGAAACCAAAGAGAGAGAATTGCCTGAGCCCGGGGGTTCGAGACCAGCCTGGGCAACTTGGTGAGATCTCGTCTCTACCAAAAAAAAAAAAAAAAAAGCCAGGTGTGGTAGTGCACACCTGTGGTTCCAGCTACTTGGAAGGCTGAGGTGGAAGAATCGCCTGAACCCAGCAAGTCGAGGTGCAGTGACTGTAAGCATGCCACTGTACCCCAGCCTGGGCCACAGAGTGAGACTCCAACTCAAAAAAAAAAAGTAATTACATTTTGTAGCTTCATAAGACTTTTTAAAGAATATATTTTTTATAATTGCTTGCAAAATAAATAAATAAAATAAAAATTTTAAAGGGAGCAATCCCTTCCCCACTGTGGGAGCTTTTCTGTCTTCTCAATAAATCCTGCTTTCTCACTAAAAAAAAAAAAAATTGTTTGGCCAACAATGTGAATGCACTTAATACCACTTAACTGTACATTTAAAAATTGTTAAGATTGTATTTTTTTTTTTTTTTGAGTTGGAGTCTCACTCTGTCGCCCAGACTGGAGTGCAGTGGCCCCTCCCGGCCACCGCAGCCTCAACCTGCTGGGCTCCGGCTATCCTTCTGCCTCAGCCTTCCAAGTAGCTGGAACTACAGGGGCACGCTACCACACCCGGCTGATTTTTTGATTTATTGTAGAGATGAGGTCTCGCTTGCCCAGGCGGGTCTCGAACCCACAGGCTCAGGCAATCCACTCACCTCAGCCTCCCAAAGGCACGGGATTACAGGCTGAGCCACCGAGCCC
>CAUYQG010136085.1:0-82210 GCA_963574415.1 Tarsius wallacei
AAGTAGCTGGAACTACGGGCGTGTGCTACCACATCCGGCTATTTTTTTGATTTATTGTAGAAATGAGGTCTCGCCAAGTTGCCCAGGCGGGTCTCAAACCCGCGGGCTCAGGCAATCCACTCACCTCAGCCTCCCAAAGGCGCGGGATTACAGGCTGAGCCACCGAGCCCGGCTTAATTTTTTAGTTTTCGTAGAGACGAAGTACTGCTGTACTGCCTGAGTCTTGAACGCTTGGGCTCAAGCGGCCTTTCTCCTTGGCTTCCCAAAGTGCTGAGATTACAGGCATGAGTTACTATGCCTGGCCAAGCACTTTCAAAGGCTAGTCTTAGGTTTGTTCTGACACCCAGAGTGCTCTTCTTAGTTGTCTCTTTCCCGGGTTCTCTCTGTTGAACTAGCTCGGCCTGTGATTTATCTTGTTACTCTTACAGAGCTACCAGCCTTTTAAAAATTAGTTACCACCCAAATGTCCATTGTTTTTGAGAGCACCCACAGACATAAACTTCTCCACACTCTGTTTACAATAAAGGCATTTCCGTTGGGGAAAGCTTCAGAGCCCTCTGTTTATATGGACTGCTTCTCTTCCTGAGCAAAATCTCTGATTTTGCTTTGGGTGTTGGGCAGGGAGTGGTAGCTTTTGATCTTCTAGTCTTGCTTCTTCTGGTGTGGAACCCCTGCTCTGTGAGTGAGTTGGCGGGATGATAATTGGGTCCCTAGTATCCCTGGCCTGCCACATTCTCTGCCCTATGAGTGGGGCTGTCTGGAGGAAGGGGGCTCCCAACCTCTTGGCCACACTTAACCAGGAATCCAGCCTTTTCAATCTGGAGTTGGAAAGGTTGATAAACACAGGTGCCCTTCCCCTCCCAGTGAGATAGCATACCCTTTAACAGGAGTGTAGAGGGATAGGGAACCTCCCCTTTGGCCAGTCCCACTCAGAGTGGAGCTTCCCTCAAGTTGAGTTGGAGAGAGGGAGAAGGGGGTTAGTGGTTCATGGCTCAAGTGCCACAGCCTCACTGTTCTCACCAAAATTTATGATATTTTATTGACTAATGTTTCTTTATTTTCTTCATCCCCTTAGGACAATTTCTGGAGACTTCAATGTTAAAAAAATGATCAGCGGTTATGATTGTTTCATTAGAGAATGGGTCTTCAGGGCTCTGCACACTGTTAGTGGAACCCATAGCTATTTCTTTGCAATCTAAAAATGCTCTTCAGGTCAAGGATACAGTGGGTGTGATCGTGCCACTGCACTCTAGCCTGGACAGCAGAGTGAGACTCTGCCTCAAAAAACAAACAAACAAATAAATAGTAAGACAAAAATGCTCTTAATTTAAATGCAATGCAAAAATACTCGAAAATGTGAAAACATTTTTAGATTTTAGCTGCGTTTTAGAAAGTTGAGATAAATATAAAATCCTGACGATGAATAAAGAGGTACGTGGTCGTGTTCCCAGTAGGAAAGAGATGGCCCGCTTGAAAGATCAACTAAAAGGATACTTTTAAAAATGTGAAGGCAGCCAGGCTCGGTGGCTCAGCCTATAATCCTGTGCCTTGGGAGGCTGAGGTGAGTGGATTGCCTGAGCCCGCGGGTTCGAGACCCGCCTGGGCAACTTGGTGAGACCTCATCTCTACCATAAATCAAAAAAAATTAGCCGGCTGTGGTAGTGCGCGCCTGTAGTTCCAGCTACTTGGAAGGCTGAGGCGGGAGGATCGCCGGAGCCCAGCAGGTCGAGGCTGCGGTGGCCGGGAGTGGCCACTGCACTCCAGTCTGGGCAACAGAGTGAGACTTCAACTAAAAAAAAAAAAAAAAAGTGAAGGCAAGGTTAAGGCCATCACCAAAGGATGCTGACAGGGATCAACACCAGCAGGAAGTGGCGCCACTCCATGCATGGTCTGCAAGAAGGCAGGATGTGGCTACCAAAAACTAGAGCAAACTGGAGCTCTCTGGGGAGAGAATCCACCAGATAAGAGTAGTGGCCTTACACCGGGATTACAGTCACGGTACAGCTGAGCCTGGGAGAAAGAGGAAGGAGTCTGGAGTGGGAGGAAATTTGCTTCCAGAAGTTTTCGTTCCTCTCACCCTCTGATCTCTTGCCAATGCCTCTCATTGTCCAAATGCCATGAAAACCAGAGTGGAAGTGAGCTGGAAGGATGCAGTCCACAGAGTGCAGCCTCCTAGGAAATGGAATGGGGACAAAGTGGATAGCAACTGTGCAGTACAAATGGGAATGCCCAGCCCAATGGGCATCCCTGCATGGCAATGCAATGCTATAACATTCCATGGTCTGATGGAGAGATCTTTCCAGAGCACAGTAGGAAGAAGGGACTGACTGAATGGCATTAATCTGCTTATAGTCTCCCAGCATTGTTTTCATTAGAGTACGTAATGCTCACCCTCACGTGCTTCAGGGATCACATCTTCAGTGCGTTAGGAAAGTCAAAAGCAGCTTTCAATGTCATTTTAAGCCAAGGAAGTGGATGCAGAAATGTTGGCAAGGTTAGTAGTGCTCTGGGAAGCTGATAGGAAAGAAGCCTCCCATTTAAGGTATAGGACGAACAGAGGAAATCTGCCTTTGTTTTGTGGATCTTATTAGCTGTCAAATATGTAGTCTAATAATTGCATGCACTTAGAAGGCAAAGAAAAGAGAACATTTGCAAATGATCTCATTGTACTTGGTGACAGTGGAATGATATTCTGCAATAAATCACCCAGTATTCCACCACTGGTGATATTCAAATGCTTGAGTAACAGCTCATAAAATAAGCTGGAATAACTAACTCCTGCTAATGTTGTGTGTGATGTTGTGTGTGTTGGTGGGTAGGTAGGTCACTGCCTTCAGGGTCTCTCTTTCATGAACTTGGGGAGTACCCCCTTGGCTGCAGGAAATGATGAAGAATGACAGCATCATCAGGTTAATGTGATTTAGTGCAGGCATTTGCTAGTGTCCTGCTAGAAATGACGTTGATGCTCAGTGCTCCCACTACCCCTCTTACTATGGCTAGCTTTCTTTCCCCTTACCTACTTTTTGCTCTTTACATCCCCTTAGGCTTCTAGTCTGTGCCGCCAAAGCCTCAACAAGGATGCTGTTAGCCCTTTTCTCTTTCCAGTGGCCCATAAAACCTTATCCTGGTGTCTGGCGATACTTCCCTAGCAACTACACATTCACTAACACCATGTAGGAAGGCCCCCTCTTGGCACACAAAACCCCCCATTTGCCTTTTTATGGCCCAAAGAGGAGCTGCTGCCCCTCTTCCCATGTCTCTAGCCCCACTCCTCTGGAATGTTTTCATGCTCACAGCAGTTTTAAGTAAGTCATAGCTTTTCTTTTCCTGGAAAAGCAGGAATCAAGACAGGGTAAAGGGATGTGTTAGGTGCAACTGCAATAAGGACTTTGGAGTCTTCCGGCTCCAGGCAGCAGGTCATATTTTAATAACCTTAGCTGAAACGGAACTATAAAACTTGAAGAAGATTGTAGATGCTGTAATTTACAACCCACAAATTACACAGCCTGACTATTGTTAAATTAAAACAATTTTCTACACTTGTGGAAATAGTAAGGGAGACTTCATTCAGAACTCTTGTCATAGGTGTCAAGACTATTGCTATAGGGAAGAGACACTGGGTTCAGTTCCAAATATAGCAAAGCAGGTGGAGATTTATAGTCAATGAGCAGAGTGAGGGAGTAAGTGGATAGAAAATTACTAAGAATAGACATCAAGGGGGTTCTTGCTAAACAGACTAGCACCTGAAGGCAGGCTAGGGTTATCATATGTCAAAGGTGAGGGATTCTTGCTAAAGGGACTTAGCAAAATTCTTGCTAAAACTGGTCTTGGCAGGCCAAAAACAAGGCCCAAGGATGAGGCTTAGTTGGAAAGAGGGCACAAAGGAGCTTGTCTAAAGCTTGATTACAGAGAGTCTTTGCTGTTATCCACTATGGATAACTTGCTACATTTAGCTTGGGCTTGACAATCCTCCTGTCCTTGTGTCAGCTACTAACCTAACCCCAATACACAAGCACACATAGTCTTCATTAACAAGAAGCAAACATTGAGAAAAAAAAAACAACAACCAAAAAACAAACCCACCTCTTATTGATTAGACAAGCTAGTGTGTAGGAATTTCTAGTTTTAACCAACGATATCCACCTCATTTACCTCCTTGCTTTGTAGAAAAGTGTTTTATTACATTATCAGCTGTAGGATTCTGCTATGAGTACTGTGTAATGTCAAAATACTATTTGTTCTAGGGTTCTAAGTGATACAGTAGAATCTTTGGAGATGTGTGCTAGGTGACACAGAAAGCAAACCAGAGATTTTTCTTGCAAACAAAATCTCAGTGGCATTGTGTGACTTAGGCTTCCCACACATGGTTTGGAGTGAAGCCAAATCACGATTGACATGAAAAGGGAAAACATCCATTCTGAACTCCTTTGCTACTCAGTCAGTACTCAAATGACAGTCTTCTCTCATCAGAAGACTAGGAAGAGGTAAGGACTTGCATGTATGTATGGAGGCAGGTTTTCCCTCGGCCACCTTTCTGATGCACATAAAGAAAATACTTTAAATATCCAAGCTTGTATGGACAAAAAAACTCTTCATTTGAGTATTTGACTTTTTAGGCAAGTAGATATATTTATAAAAAAGAAAAAAAAAGGAATTAAGGAAAGAAAATAAATGATTGGGGCTCAGAACACAATACTCCAAACATGACACCCACAATTGAGAAAAACCACAAAAGCAAGAAGGCACTCTGAGCTTCTCCCATCTTTTCCCCCAAAATATGGCCATAAAGAAATTCTCTGAACTATCTTGCCTAAAAGTAGATCCTAAGATCCTCATTCCAGATGGTTCTACCTTATACATAAGGCCAAGGGGGAATTTGAACAAACAGACATTGTTAAGTTTCCCTCAGTTTATTACCATTATATTATATATTATACTCCCTTTTTGTTCAATCATATTTCTACAAGACTGCCCATTCTTCATAGAATGTAAGCATAATAATAACACAATTTTCCCCGGGCCTTTGGGTATTTCTTTCTTTCTTTTTTTTTTTTTTTTAAAAATGGAAGCATGTATGGTTTTAAAAAAATTTTTAATTTTAAAAATGTGGGATACAATACAGGGTTAGGTATACAAATGTTCATTATGCAGGTTGAGTATTTATTTCTAAGGCTCCTGTGTTACATAAAACTCTGGTTAAACAAACTTGTTATAATTTCCTCTTGTTAATTTTTCTTTTGTTATAGGGTGTCCCAGCCACAAACTTTGCAATCGGTGAGGAAAAGATATTACTTTTTCTTTTCTACAAAATACATTGTTGCAATAAACCTCTGCAGCAAAAAGAAAAAAAAAATACCAATTTTCTTATAAATATTTTAGTATGATACAAAATAGTTATCCTAAATCATTAAAAAATATTAATTCTAGGAGACTGTGCCCAGAGCTTTTAGAGAAGTACTCTAGCTGTTTACAGATTCAGAAATTCACCAAGTTAGAAGGAATCTTATATATCATCTGGTCCACCTCCCTTATTTTCAATTGAACAAATTGAAAGTGAAGAAGAATATTCTAAATGAGCTTCCAACAAGAAGTACCAGCTATATAGACATTTTTTTTATGTTCTGAGAATTCTGATTGCCAATATTGATATTCAGTATAACAATGTGTTTTACTGCAGTGACTAGCGTAACTGAAAAAAATTTAGTCTAAAAATATGCCTGTTTTGGTGCAAAAATGATCAGAACAATAGTACAGCAAAGGACGGATTCTAGGAGACTTGAGATTAGGGTCCCCACAGGGGATTTTACCAAGATCAGAATCTTTGACTTTAGTTATAAAAATATGAACACTTATTATAATGCTACAAAAAAGGGACAGTAATAATAATACTACAAAAAAGGGCAGTAGCAGGACACTGCCGGGGAAGGGAGGAGGCACATAACATCAATAAGGAGCCTGATCCAAATCTAGGCGATGTGCAGTCCAGTGGGAGGCCCAAAACTTCACCTCGACCTAAACCACTTATGTACACCATCTTGTCTTATACCCCACAACTTTAAAATAAAATAAAATTTAAAAAATGATAATTATTATAAAAATAGCTCTTATAAGCATTAGAAAGGGAGATACTAAACCATCCCATTTTGCCTTCCATTGGTCTCAGGACACATTTCTCTTTGGATATGAATGGAGTATGGAATATGGCAAAAGTTACAGCTATTATGGAATATGGCTCGGTGATCGCTTATGGAAATGTAACATTTTGCTCATAATTTTTTAATTTTAAAGAATGGCTTATGATATTCTTTTGGGACTTTTGTTCCCTATGAGTGAGCACACACAAAAATGGGAGAGTTCATTTTACATTGGTCTCTGTAAAAAGGCTGAGGAAGAGACTGATCTATGAATTGCCTGAGATTGTGAGATTGCGTGGGTTGACATCGCCTCTTTCTACCTGTGAGAATGGGGACGAGTTGCTCAACCTCATACAGCATCAGTTTCCTCATTTGTAATAAAAATACTATTTCCTTATACAATTGTTGTAAAGATTAACTGAGCTTGTGCATATAAATTGCTCAGTGCAGCAGTGCTAGGGACTTTGACAGGTCATTGTTGGTTACCCAGATACACGCTCTGTGTTCTCAACTTTAGAATAACCAGACAGCCTGCCCTCATCTAAAGGGATGATTGTAGCCACTCACTTATTCAACACACTTGTGGAACATGTCTTCTTTCCTTCAAAGCTGTCTGCTGGTATACACAATTTTGAACTGCTTAGAAGAAAATCAGTAGAAAACAAGTCCCTCATGGCTCCTGTGAGCATGTGAGCTGGTACTAAATACAAATATCTCAATGAAAAGTTAAATGTCTCCCTTTCTGACACTAAAGACACACAATTAATTGGTTATAGTACAAATATTTCAAATCCATGACAAGATTGTTATTTGGAAGACAACTAAATGTCTCGCTGTGGTTTTTGTCTCTCATAATCAGAAAAACAACAAACAAACAAACAAAAAATTAAATACAAAATGACAAACCAGGCTCGGCCATCTTAAGGCAACTCTGCTCTCAGCTTCCATGTCTTGCAAGAGAATTTTTTAACTCCATCTGCTGCCGGAAATTAGGCAAAACCATAGCTGCAGAAATTCAAAACAGCAGGTTTTAACTAAGGAGCATTCTTCCTGGAAAAATGTGCATTTAAGCTGCTTCAAGAGTGCTGTCTCCAGCCCCAGGGCAGCCCAGGAAAGCTCTGTGGAGTCCAGGAAAGGTACTTTGCTTTCCCTCCATGGAGATTGAACTTGAACTTTCAAACACCAGGCTAGGGCAGAGTCATTCTAGAACTGGGGAGATTGGGCATGTTTGAGCCACTCAACTCTGTTCTTGCCTTTTGGGGGAAGGTTGCATACGTAGTGGAAAGAGCATATCCTTTGGACTTGGACAGACACGAAATCAAATCCTGGCACTCCTGCTTTCTGAGTGATCTGGGGGAGTCTCTTTCATCCATAAGGAATGATAACACACCTATGTGGAGGCTAACGCAACCCTAACTTGGATGTTAATCCACCATGTTGACTTCTGATTAACCTCTTTTCCAGCAATGTCTCTAAGATTTCCACTTTAGCTACTGTTACTGTAAAACCTGCCTTTAGGCAGATTCACATAGCATCCTTCCCTTTTCCTGAGGGGCCAACCTCAATTGTCCTACACATTCTTTCTTTCCTAATGGTATATAAACCCCAATGGTGTAGGAATCTGTCATCTCATATGGAGACTGTGGCTTCTATTCAGAAGTGTCTATTACACATTTCTTTCTGAGAAACTGGATTTGTCAGCTTCTTTCCTCAGTCTTTCAGCTTCCTTGGCTTTTGGGGGTAGGTTTGCATAGACCTGCCCGCCAAGGAACACCTACCTTATGAGATTTCTGTGAGGTTGAGATGAGACAACATATATATAGCATCACCCTCAAAATAGGTACTCAGTACGTATTTTTGGGTAGGTCACTTGGAGTGCACACAAAAGTCCGTGTGTTGCATAATGTGAAGAAGTCATATACTATTAGTATAGTCCACATGTCCTTTGTCTTAGTATGGGGTAGAGTGCCCAGGCATGATGCAGTCAGGACTCCCTGATTATCTTTGGTTCAAATATTTCTTTCTGGTTTGGCATGGGCTTTGGAACTGTATTTTTGGCATAAAGTTTAGTTTCGGAAATTCAGAGAGTTATGGGCAATCATGAGGACTCTCTCAACTATTTCAGTATTGCATTCTGTTAATTTCTTGCGTTTTGAGAACCTTCACAGGTCTTGGATTAAGGCTCTAATGCTCTTTTGCTGCAAAGTGAAATATTGTCTAGGGATTCCCGAAGGTGCTACAAGGAGGGTCAAAGAGCTATTTCGCTGAATATCCATCCCTGGTGGCTTTTGAACTCAGGACCCGT
Organism: Tarsius wallacei; assembly: GCA_963574415.1. Lineage (NCBI taxonomy): Eukaryota > Metazoa > Chordata > Mammalia > Primates > Tarsiidae > Tarsius > Tarsius wallacei. The sequence continues at coordinate 8,440 of CAUYQG010136085.1, forward strand.
GACCTGTGCAAAGTGTCTAAAGAACCCTTTGGAGTCCTGGAAAGATTAAGATTTGAATTCCATGCAATATAAAGATTAAGGAGCCTCCATTTCTTATTCTAGAAAACCACCTCTGACTTTATCAGAAATAGCTGAGAAGCCAGAACCAATTTGAATCAGCAGAGAGAGATAAGTGGGGCTCTATGTTACTGGATGGGTTTATTTCTTTAACAAGTTTCTGGGAACTCCTTATTTCAGATTCTATAGAAGCAAAGCTGGGTAAGACCATATTCTTGCCTTCAAAAAGTTTCCAATCTCTTCCTTACCCCAGATGCCACTGCTTGAAATACAGACACATATTTCTCCTAATCCCAGTGCTGAATGAATCTCTTTTTGTTCTTCTGTTTCTTGAAAACATTTTATAATAACTTTCATGGGGAAAATGGATGGTGTGGGTGTATTGGAAATGGGGGAAAGATCTGGTTCCAGGGCTTGGCTTTCCACTAAGTCATCTTTCTCCAAACTAAATTTTCTTATGGTAAGCTTATGTGCTGTGAGGGTTCTCAACACTCTGTGCGTCAGTATCAGCTGGAGGTACTCTTTAAACACCTAGGTTTGAATTCCTGGGATCCATTTCAGACCTATTTAATTTCATTCTCTTAGGGAAGGACTCACCTTCTCCAGGGCATGTTGCTGTACATTTGGGTAGAGAGCCACAGGGGTGAGTAAACGTCAAGTTCAGAATTCTTTATAGGTCTCAACACTGAAGTAGGACACAGAAAAGACTCCTTATAGCACAAAAAAACCTCATTTGGGAGATTAGATCTGAGGAAACTTTACTCTTCTCTAGAACCCTTCAGATAACAAGAAGAAAGCAGTGTTGTCAAAGATAAGAGGAAAGTGTCTCAACATGAAACACTAGCAGCAAGACCCTCTAAAAACAGGAGAAAGGGCTTGTCACTGAGTTGCCAAATTCCAACCTTGCTTTCATCCCGCTCATCGCTTCCACTCTCTTCCACCCCATCCCTAGTGGAGGAGAAAAACACAGGAACAGATGAGTGTGCCCAAGTACCCAGGCCATGTTAGAAAGGATGTACCAGTAGCCTAAAACTGGTCTGCATCTGACCTGTGGACATAAGACATGCTGTCTGTCTTCCCTGGCCAGACTGCAGGCAGCCCCTGCCTTTGTTCTGCTCCCACTATCTAGCCAAATTTTCAGTTGTTTTCTAGCCCAAGAAAACTTTTCCATGTTGATTCTGGATTGATAACTGGGATAGACTGGCCAAGATCTTGGCTTCACTCATTTAGTCGTCATTTTTTATTAAACGAATGACTTTGCCGTTGACAAAGCAGTTATCATTAGAAAACCCTAATAGAGCAGTCACTGACAAAGGCAGGTAACACATCCTAATTAATGAAAGAAAGAAAGAAAGAGCCACCTGACATCTTAAAAATAGCAAAATTAGCCGGGCTCGGTGACTCGGCCTGTAATCCCACGCTTTGGGAGGCTGAGGTGAGTGGATTGCCTGAGCCCGTGGGTTAGAGACCCGCCTGGGCAACTTGGCGAGACCTCATCTCTACAATAAATCAAAAATCAGCCGGGCATGGTAGCGTGTGCCTGTAATTCTGGGTACTCGGGAGGCTGAGGCGGAAGGATCGTCGGAGCCCAGCAGGTCGAGGCTGCAGTGGCCGGGAGCGGCCACTGCCCCGGCCACTGCACTCCAGTCTGCGTGACAGAGTGAGACTCCAACTCAAAAAAAAAAAAAAAAAAGCAAAATTAATTTAATTCTAAATGTGCTCCAAAAGAATCCTGATGGTGCATAATTTATGCAAATATATGCAAATCCAGGTACCAATTACACAGAAGAGGATTGGGTGGCATTTCTAAAGACCAGCCATGCTCTAAGCTGTCACTTGCCAGCTTGCTTCTTTCTGGAGTCAGATTAAGAACAGACGGCAGGAATTAGAAATGAAGAAATCTACTTCCTTGAACCTTCACCTCCAAGTCTAATTTAAGCATCTGTGAGCTTTGAAGTGGTGGGACTACATTGGTTAGCATTCAAGGGCCCTTTTAGGGGGTTGCAGCAGGACACTGATTCAGAAAACAATAATACCTGCCCAGGCAGACTCTGCCAGGCTCTTGCATGGCCTGCTGAGGTAATGTCTATAAAACGCTTTGACCTTCTTAGAATAAGGCAGCTTTAAGTACTGCCAGAAAAACAGCAAAACAGAATGCCTCACAAAAATAAGAGATTCCGTTTTTTCTAAGGAGATAAACTACAAATGTGCACCTGAGCGTGTACACACGTGCATGCGCTCGCACACACACACACACAACACACTATTGCTTTACAGCAAAGCTTGCACAATGTCTCTAGAGAACCCCGGTTCTTCCCTATGCAGGATTAGCAGTTGATCAGTTGCACAGTGTTGACTGTAGCTCCTTCCTCCATAAGAGTGTTCCCTCTAGACTACTGAGTCAGCGGCATTATCCAAATAAACATCTGCTACATTCTGTCGTTAGTAATGATAATGACTAGCTGGGGTCACCAAGGATGGGCTTAACGCATACCATTCAAATGGAAAATCTGAGAAAATTGGAAGCTTCAGAAAAACTGCAATTGTGTTTCCCCATTTGCTTTCAAAAACAAGACTCTGCCTTGTATTAAAGTTGTTCTTAGAATTCTCAGGGCCCCAGCTCTAGCGTTTACAGAGTCCAGTGAACTACAAATGTTGTTGGTTACAAGACCGGGCTTAGAAGCCTGAGCCACAAACTTCTGAGGGCCTTTAAATGCCTGCAATGAGTTGGAGGAATGCAAGGTCCTAACTGATAACCTTTGGACTGACAAAGTTCAGAGTTCTCTCTTGGAGATTGAGGGAAGAGGGCTTCCCCAGAAGATCAGTGCGGGAGGTCTGTGTGCTAAAGGGAGGAGTCCAGATACTCTGGGCTGTGTCTCACCATAGATCTGGCACAGCCCAAAAGCTGGCCCTCACTAAGTCAATATTGGAAACTCCCTCACAGAAGGATCCTGTGGTGTGAGGTCTGAGCGCACCCTGAAATGTCCATGGGGATAATGAATCGCATTATTTGATGGGAAGCAGAAGCTCCTTTGAAAATAATTCCTGCATTTTCTATTGTCGTGACCAGCTAGCTCAAAGCATTCCATATGTCCCAGAGGCAAATGACATATATCGGAGCTATATTAAACTCTAGAGCATCTTCTGATGTAAGCTCTCTCAGGGTCAGAATCTACTGCTGGGGACTGATTCTGGTAACTATTCTCTGAAAGATGAGCTGATCTACTTTCCTGAACTTCATTTCCACATTCAAGGAACACATGTTGTAAGAAGCAATGTGCTCAGCTCCATGAGTTAAATTGATGCTCCGGCAAATGCAGGTTGGTGAGCTCAGAAAACAACTCTTGGAGAGGACTGTGTGTGTGTGTTCTCTATTCCTCAGTTTCCTCATCTAGACGGCAGGGCAGGAATGGGGACCACTGTAGGAAGAGGTAGGCACCCATTGCTATAGAGCTTTTTCTCATGTTTCCATTTGGAGGAGTATTTGATTTTTCTTCATTCCTTTGAAATCCCTAATACCCTTTCCAGGCTTTGTTTTCTAAGGGTATAATTTCTTGGAAGAGACTGATGTCTTCATTTTCTGCACGTCTAGGGTTGACAGTGAATGGCAATAAGAGCGTAAATCACTTATTTTTTAAATTTTTTTTTTGAGTTGGAGTCTCACTCTGTCGCCCAGACTGGAGTGCAGTGGCCGCTCCCAGCCACCGCAGCCTCGACTTGCTGGGCTCCGGCAATCCTTCCACCTCAGCTTTCCTAAATCACCTATTTCAGTGCAGGGCTGAAGACCAGGAAGTGCTTTATAGGTATTAAGTGTTCCACTAATTTTTAAGGCTAATACATTTTTAAATTTGAGTTTTATATGCAAAATTTGTCAATTAGTTATAAATACGTTTTGCTCCGAAATTCTCTGAGGCTTAGTCAGAACCAATGAAAACTCAAAAACTATTATGAAGACCAGAACTCCTTCCTATAGCTTTCTTAATTCTATATTCCTATGCTTCTTTCAGGTCCAGATCTATGAATGCCATTCTGAGTCTACACTACCTATTTCTGGAGGAAGTGTAGCAGAAACGCTTTTGCCTGTAAGTAACAAAAGAATCTAAAAATGGCTTAAGCAAATGGGAGTTGATTTTTCTTACTTCATCAAAAGTCTGGAGGTAGCGATTTTCTGATTGGCTCGTTAGCTCCATACAGCTGGGACTGGTGTGTCTCTGATTCTCTTGGCTTTTCCCTGATGGTTTCAAGACTGCAGGTACAGACATCATGTCCTCTATTCAGCCTAATGCAATCTCAACTGAGCTGTTTTTGGCATCCCCAGGTCCTCTAATAAACAACAACAACAACAACAACAACAACAGCAAAATGATGAGTGTAGGTTGGTTTCAACATATGGCCTCAAATTCCTTGCTGTACCTCCCATAGAGAAGTGGGGATATGCTCTGTCCCCTCAATTCCAGTGCGGTTATGACTGTCTCAATCCATAGAATATGACAGAAGTGACACTGTGGGACTTCTGGGGCTAAGTCATAAAATGCCATGCAACTTCTAGCTGGTTCTTTTGGAACACATGCTCTCTGGATGTTCCCCTTGGGAATCTTCCTCTTGGGATTCTCCTACTCAAAACCCAGATCAGATATCCACAGGAAGGAGAGAGAGCCTGTTAAGAGATGTTATCAAATGGAAGACATTTGTGGCGTTTAGGAGCATGAGTCAGCAACTATACTTTATATTAAAAGAGCAGCAGTACTCTGCTCCCACAAAGTGCACACAGCAAGACATTCCTGAGCTTTGTGTTTACCCTCTGACCGTACATGTTTTTTTAATCAATCTGCAGGGCTCAGCTCTGCTCCAGAACAGGCATTCTGCTTTCCAGAGGACAGCTGGACTTGCTTAGAGAGTAGGCAGTCAAGTCAGGCACCCTTTTTTTTGCTCTTAGAAATATAAGACTGCATTGGTAGACTTGTTTTTTCTCACTGCTAAGGGTCTATTTTATAATTCCTTGCCTACTAGAATATCTCTCCTTGGATTTTGTTTTTTTGTGTTGGCAGTATCCTTCTTTTCTAATCACCTTTGAAAGACATTTCTTTCTCTCTTGAGCATATCTCCTCTAGTCCTTCCTCTGGCGACTACTATTCGTTATTTAACTTCTTCCTATATTTTTTACTTCTTTTCTTTTTCAATTTTGTGAAAAATATAGGGAAAAAGGTTGCTATGATACCCTCAGCATGTCATGTTTTTGCTTAGTTTCCTAGTGCCGAGCACAGTGCTTTGAGTATGGTAAGCACTCATAAATTGGGCAGTGTGGATGGATGGATGGATGGATGGATGGTGAATGATAAAATGTTTACACGAAAAGAATGGACTCAAACTAAAGTGCGACATAGCAATTAAACGAACTACTCTATGCAATAGGTCAAAAATTTTAGTGAGATTTTTCTGCTCTTCTGTTGTGACATCTTGTGGATTGCATGTTCATTCATTTGCTTCACAACATTTGCTGAGTGTCCACTTTACTCTTGCCCTATGCGATCAAATGAAGAGAGAGACTTACATAACACAGTGTAAGAAACACTGTGATAGAGCAACCAGGTAGGCTGTGGGAGTAGAGATGTACACAGATTTTGGGTGGATAGGGCTTTGCTCTCATCTTGTTTAGATCAGTTTAACATCAGGATATCCCAGAGGTAGTATAGCCAATGATTATGTTTTTAGTATGAGTACTCATTTCTTTCTCTCCTTCCTTCCCAACTCTGTGCTTGCTACCCCTTTCTGCTTCAGGAATAAAACCTTCCCATTCTGGGAAGGGAGATAGGGCACTGTGTTTCTGAACATTAAGCCCTACTTGTGTCCTAGGTTGGGGATATGCAGGCTTGCCAATAGGTTGGCTCTAGATTAATAGGATCCTAAACTCTTCCCAATGAAGCATTTCAGCAGAGATTCAATCTGAAGGGAACAAAGAGCATATGGGAAGAGACCCCAGGACTACCAGGAAAGGCTCTGGATCAGAGGCACTTGTCGCTAAAGCCCGAAGCTTGAGTCTAAAGAGTTGTCCAAAAAGTGGGTCTACTGCCATGTTGGCGCTCCAGTCCTGGGGGAGACCTTCTGTGATGGACACTGCTTGGGCACCCAAGAGATCTGCTTAACCTGAGACCTCCTAGCCAACTTTCAGATCTTCATTTTTGTGAGAACTTTGCATGCCTCTTTCTCTTTGACTACCCATTTAATGGCTGAGTGTGTCTCAAGCCACACCATCTGAGGCCCTCAGAAGATACCTTCCTATAACACTCACAATGCTTGTACACCTCAGAGGATACTCAATACTCCTGGGGAGGAGCTTCCATACATGTATTCTGGAATCAAATGAAATAATCCAAGCAACCCCTACTTGGGACAGTGGGAGGGAGCACTTCCACTACAATGCAAATATACTATAAAATCCCAAAGCTTGCATTATAATCTTGCCTCACCACTTCCTACCTGTGTAACCTCAATCTTGAGTGAGTTACTTAACCTTGCTGAACCTTAATTCCCTTATCTATAAAGTGAGATCCTGGTATCTATGACACTTAGTGGCTAAGGATTCAATGCACTTGCACATGGGAAGCAAACATCATAGTGCCTGGCACCAGTTTGTGTTCAATATATTGTTGTTACTGTTGTATTTTTGTTGTTGCTTTTGTTTTCCTTATGATTAGCAAGAAGGACCGAAAGGATATTTTAGGAATATCTAGATCTTTCCTGAGCCTGAAGAAAACACCTGAGTTCTGCTCATCAGCCCATTCCAGTCCTTATTTGGGGCCTTATTCTTCTCTGGGTTCACTTTAGGATTGGTTTGGAATGAACAAACAAGGGAGAGAATAAAAAGGGAGAATTTCTGTTTATTTTGTTTCACTCTATCCAATGGGACTGAGAATTGTAGAGTATGTTTTAAGTGGAAACAAAAGGCCTTTGCCTTCCTCTGTTATTCCATGCCATATCTTGGACTAGCTCCTACAACTTTCTATATTACTACTCTTTATTGGCTGTTCTGTTTATCTCTTCTCACTGGCCAGAGAGATGGCAGACTGGTTTGAGGGCAGGGCATTCAGGCATCATCAGATAGGATTAGAACTTTGCTTCTGCTTAAAGACTTTTGAAGCCACATTAATAGGAAAGGAGTGTTTGCTCTTTTACACTCAGTTAGGTTCTTGCTCAGAAGTGGTTATTTCTTAATTTTTCAGCTCAATTTCTCATATTGTTCTTTTCAACCTTCTTGTTGTTATGCTAGATTCTATAAGTACTATTGATGGTTTACTCTGGGCTGAATACTGTGCTTTCATGTACAATTATACCCCTTGGTCCTCTCCACTTCCCTAGGCTTTAATTCCCTCATTTTTGTACTTCGGAAAATACCCTAGATTGCTAGTTATTCAATTAGCAGAGCCAAATAAGAAGAGAGCATATAGAATGTTGCTGACAGACTTAAGAAAGAAATTACTAAGAAAGGATTTTATATTTTTTATTTTTCCCTAGAAAATTTTCTTATTCAGATTCCAAGTGTCACTTATTTTAATATAATTTGCCTAAAGCTTTTATTTTGAAAACAATAGATATTGTTCTAAAAGAGTATTCAATAATTGAAAAATCAAAAAGAATTTTTCAGTATTACTGAACTGGTTGGCAATATGTGTTCAATGAAGTGACAACAAGCATTTTACTTCTACAACAGTGACAGTGTGCTGGGTATCTTTGGCATGCCAGAAACATTTCTACTTCATTTTCAGCTCTAATTGATCATATGCAAGGAGCTGAATATCTGAAAAGCTGCAATAACTTCAATATGGGAACATCCTGGTAGATTATAAAAATGCATTGTGTTTCCAAAAATAGTTGGATGGTTTTCTTTCTAAGGGAACTGGAAACCCAGCACCAAGGCCAGAAAAGTAAAGACTTGGACAAAAGTAAACTTTATATGGAGCACAAAACAGCTTCAGAGCCACCAACTACTTCATTTGGATAAAATGAAAACGTTAAAAGCAGCAAGAGACACAAACTAGACATGTTTGGATAGTATTAAGCTTGACGGAAATAAATTTTGATTTGTGACTTAGAAGTCCTTTCAAGTCTGTTACAGTTTTAGTCTGTAAAAACAGCTGGGAAAATAACAGCACTTTCTAATTGAAGAGGGAAAATAATTATATATCTTCAGAAAGGAATTTTGACCTAGAAACTTGCTTATATACAAAGAAACAAATAATTTCACAATAGCGAAATATAGGGCAAAGGATATGGGATCTCCAAGAGCCTGAATTTTAATAGAGCAAGATCTCATAGTACTGGAACCTGAATTTTAATGGAGCAAAAATCTCACAGTATCTGAAATAAAGAAAGGCTAAAGAGAGAGAGCTAGCCAGGGCAGGAATTGGGAGGTGTTGACTGGTCCAAAGGGGATGTCCCTGAAGATGTCGCCACTTTACATACTGCTGAGCAAATTGCTTCCAAATCTATACCTTTCTTTCCTGTTTTTCAAAGTCAACTTTTTCATCTTAAGCTATTAAAGGGAGTCTTTTCTCTGCTCCTTCTCCCACCGTGATGGCATCTTTCTCTTTCTACCTGGAGTTCCAGCTGTCCCCCCATCCCCCAGCTCCTTAATTGCCCTCCTCCTTTTCTTCCAGAGCCTTCACCCTCCAAATGGATATGTACACGTCTTTTACTGTGTACAGAAGACAGAAGACTGCCCCCCCCAACCCCAGTATTAGAAAACACTCTCCAAACCCTTTCTTTCTCTATAATCGAATGCTATGGGGTTTCTGGTCCACTTCTCCAATTCATAGGTATTGTTTCTTGGATAGCCCAGGGGTTGTCCTATGTTTCGCATCTCTTCTTTCAACCTGCTTTCTGCAGTCTATGCTCTCCAAAATCAGCTTCTGATGTCTGAAAACATGGGGGGGGGGGGCGGTGGGGGGGGGTGCTCGCTGCTCTGTAAGTCCTGGGTTTAGCTGAAGGTTGCTGGGATTGACAATGGCTGGCTGCCCTTGGTAAGACAACTTCTGTATCACAGAGACCACTCACTAGCTCCCAGCGTGCCCCAGTGGGTCTTGTCACAAGGAGAGAGTCTCAGGTTCTTTTGGGTACCTCTGCCCAAGGTATGTAATATGGGAAGTACAAATAGTGACCTTGATCATATTGTTCAGGCCCACTGTGTATATTATGAAGTCTTAAAAATTTGCAGGATTTGGTGGTGGCAGTTGGTGGTCAAATTGACCTGAAATTACTGGGGGGAAATTTCTTGGAGCAAGTGGGACTTGAGCGGGCTTTGAAGCAACGGCAACAACGAGGAAAGTATTTCCCAGAGGAGCAACCTAAACATTCTGAGAATAAATGTTGCTCATTTGCAGGTAGGTAGGAGAAAGTCTGGCTGGGGTAGAAGGGAGGGCAGGAACTCGCACCATATTTATTTGTTCTTTGCTTCCTGTTTTTACTGTTTGTCTATGTCACACAATTTGAAGAAAAAAAATTAATTCATGCACATGATAAGAAGTCAAATAATATACAATGGTAAGTGCTGAAAAATCTCCCTCTCACCTTAATTTTCCATTTTCTTTTCTCTAAGGCAATCATTGTTTCTTGTGTATCCTTCCAGAGATATTATATGTAGGCATGTATGTTTGTATGTTTCTTTATATTTATGTGTATCTACCTGCCTATTTGTCTATCTATATACCCATCCATCTCTAGCTTAAGTTCTCTTCATTTTATATAAACAGCAGCAGACATTACACCTAGTTTTATGTCTATACCTAGTTTTTTTTTCTGCCCTAACTTCACTAAATATTCTGGAAATTGTTCATATTGTGACCATAGTTTGTTCTATCAAAACTGAAATGTGGAATGTAATGAAAGATTCTGACTTGTAGAATCATTTTTATAAAAATACTTATGAAAGCACCATGGCTGTATTGTATTTAATTAAACATTAAACTGAATGTGTTTGTGGTCTTGAGCATCATAATGTTCCCAAGATTAGCTTGGCACGTTGTATGTGTGGAGGAGAGGTGGGGGAGTGGGGCAGGAAGACCTGGATGCAGCTACTTCGGTGACTTAGTGTAGTAGTGGTGGGAGCCAAACATAATCAAGCACACTAAATGCTTGTTTGAGCCCTGTTTCCAAACATCAGGTTTTAGAAAGGCTGCCACTCCATTAAATGGTATCAGCTGGAGCTGGTTATTTGAAGGTATTATACACCTCTTGTTACTATTGGTTGTTAATGATGCCAGCAGACTTCAGCAGATGTTTTGGAACCCCCTCATACCTCCTTGCAAGCACTGGGACCCTGCCTAAAGACTTCCTCTTGGCCTGTGGGTGGGCAGGTGGGGATTGCCAGGGAGTCAATGACCTAGAATGCCCATCATCATTGGTGAGAGATTTGGGGAACACATGCTCACGTACCTACCTTCCTCCTGGTACATCCTAGTATCTCCTTTCATGTAACTACTTGCATTCAAATCATTGTCATAAGATCTGTTGCTGGATAAAACCAATCTTAGACACTGGGATCCTTCCTGCCCCATTTTTACCCCACTCTAAAAAAGAGAAAAGTGAATGTTATCATTTGGTGGTACTGAGCGATTTAATGCTAGTGATGAATTCCATTGTGACAGATGGAGCCTAGTCTCATTGACTTTTTCGAAATCCGCTGGCTGTCTCTCATCCTCACCCTCACCCCCAACCTGGCCATAGTCCCAGGCTCATTTCCAAGGAGCCATGCGAAGGGGAGCTGACCATGGCCGGTACGCTGTCAGTTTTCCATGTTAGCAGACAGAAAGCAGCACCTTGCTGCACTCGTGTGAGGAAACAACAAGGTGATATGTCCGACTCCACATTCTGGCAATGATCACTCCATGCACATACTATGGATTCTCAACCAAGGTCTCTGCCCTTTTTGTAGTAATTTTATAGCTTTCTTGCTCACAGACGTTTTTGCCTCTTATTTGAGGAACTTTCGAAAGCACAAATTGGTGAGAAAGTTTGAAAATGCTGGCAGGATTTGGGATATAGAAAGTAACTCCATCTTGGGGATCTCCAAGAGTTCTACTTGTAGCCAACCAAAAAGCATGGTTTTGTGAGTCCTATAGAGAGGAAAAGAGTAAATTCAGCAAAACAAACCAAAGTGACTTGACCGAAGCTTTTCAAGGCTTATTTGCCCATTCTGAAATTTATATCCCATTCTGAAATTTATATCCCCATAGTACAATCATTACATATTCATAGACAAACTTCTACTAATAAACAAAGGAGATGGAGGCGTAACTGAGGTTTAGGCATTTACTATGTGTTCAGTCTCAATTCATTCACATATTTATATGAAAGGGAAACATTACAAGGTCTCTGTAAAGACTAGTTCATCTAGTAAATGGAGTACTTTGCAAAGCCTTCTTTGTGTTAAAAGGAAATATAGCTGTTGGTCACAATTTAATTGTCACCAATTATTCCATGAAGCCTGGCTTTTGAGACCTGGCTTAAAGGCCTGGAACTTGGAATAAAGATTGGATTTGTGCCTGAGGACATGAGAATTTTCACACAGACATCACTCTGCTCTGCTTGAACAGAGAGGTGGGATGGGACAGTTAGCAGCTTATTCAAAAGCCAGCGAGCTTTAGCCAAAGATCTGTCATTCGGTGCTGATTATGAGAATTATATAATTTACTGCCTCAATTGAACTTCTTAAGTCATCTTTTCCATTTTGAAGATGAGAAATTGGAACTTAAAAAGTTGAAGGAATTTTCTCAAGGTCTTCAGCTTAGAACGACAATTCTAGACACCGTCTCCTTGGCTTTTATGTAAGTGTTTCTCAACCATGTCTAAGAATAAGGGTCCCTCTTTAACATAAAAGTTTTAGGCCTCTGAAGGATAGCAGTTGTGGTTTTTCATCGCTGCTGCTTGAGGATAAACGCATGTGCACCTGTTTATATGAGTTCTTTGTGGTGACTCAGTCCATGGTTCGTCATGGAATCCCATCGAATGCCAGGGTCAGCGTACTCTTTCCTTCTCTGTTCAGTGGCCATTTCAATAGCTCATTGTTTGCACCTTCACTTGGGGTTGAAGAGAGGCAAGAAGGAACAGAAAAACAACTTTGACCTTGTTCCTCTTCTTTCATACCTTCAATCACCAAGTGTCAAGTGTTGCTGCCCTCCCTTTGAATGCTGCATTTCATTCTCATGCCATTGGCTCCTTCCATTTCACTTTCACCTCTGGCATACTCTTCCTGCTTGTCATTTCCTCACGTCTGAATTACTGAAACAATCTCCCATGTTATCTCAGATTCTGTTTCCTTCCTCCTTTGATCCGTCCTGAGCACCATTGTCAGACTTGACTTCCTAAAACATCATTTTTGCGTCAGTCTCCTCCTGAGAAATCTCCAGTACCCAGAAACCTCTACTGTCTCTAATATAAAACAAAACAAAAAGCCAGATTAGCTTTTAAAGTCTTACACAATTGATTCCTACTCTTTTGTAGAAACTGTGCTATTTTATTTTTCTTTGGCGTGCATTTGTATTTATATGGCCATTTTTTTTCATTTGATCTTGTGAGAGACCCCTTAGGGTGAATAGAATGGGCTTTGTAATTGGACAAACTTGGGTACGCATACCAGCTTGGCTACTGGTTATGAGTATTGGGCACGTTTCTTAATCTCTCTAAGTCTCAGTCTCTTATCTGGAAAGTGACCACAGCAATGCCTATCTTTCAGGGTTGATAGGAGAATTAGTAAAAATGTCTAAGACAGTACTTTCAGCCTTTATAATTGAATGTTGCCATTCTCCAAATAAACCCTTTTCTCTATCTAGTAAGGGTTCTCTTCACTGACTGACTTCTAAATGTACCATGCTCTTTCCCGACTCTAAATTTTGATGCATTTTTGTCTTCTCTCATAAAAGATCTCTCTTTTAAATTTTTTTTCTGGACCAGCCCAAATTTTATTTTTCATCTGACGATTCATTGCAGGATTCAGGTTAAATTCAATCTTCTCTAAAAGTCCTTTTTGAATGGTCTACCCTGTCTCTGAGGTCTAAACTTCCCAAATGAAAACAACAGACGATAAGCCGTTAATCACTTAACCCAATGTTTCTCCAAGTGTGATTGGTGGAAGATGACACACATAAAAAGGAGACACAATCAAGTTGTGCGGGAAGTGCTACATCTGGCATCCCTGTCTTAGAGCTCTGCAATTCGCATTAGCTGAGTCAAGGTGATGAGAGAGCTTACAAAAGAGATAATTATTTAACTTTGTTCAGTCTTGCAGTTCTTCAATCTATTTAACGGTGGAAGTGTTTTTTCATATAAAAGCTATTAAATCAAGGCGTGTGTGTTCCTGGAAGCACACCGACTTACAGTTTTGTGATTTTTCTCTCTACGGGATGTTTTCTGGAGGTTGATGACTGCCTCTTATACATTTATGTTTCCATCAGCATTTAGCTTTTAGCTGTGCACCTTCTAGGTGCTCAACAAATATTTGTTAAGAGAAATGAAGTTTGGAGCACGGAAATGTAGAGGAGTTTTAACATAGAGCTCTTATCATTAGGAGAGCTAGTCAAGGCAAGGTAGGATGATTATGTAAACTGGTGCTTGAAATGAGGTTTGGGAGCCTGTGGGTTTCAATTAAACACGCCATCCTTTTGTTCCCATTTGCTTAGAGGTGAGAGATTTTGTTAAATTATACCTATATATTCCCATTTGTTTTCCTTTTTAAATGGACTTGGAGTAAGCTTTTTAGGGGTTTAAAAAGTTTGTGCAGATGGGAGCACAGCTCTGGGTGTAAGCTTGGGTATGTATCTTTCAGATATGACATGTTGTGTCTACTTATATAGCCTACATACATTTTTAAAGCTGTATTTCTTTAAAAGGGAGCTTAAATATTATTTTAATTTAAAAATCATGTTTGAGAAAGAAGTCTAGAAATAGTGAGACCAAAATTATATGATGCCATGAAGTCACAACCTTATAGTGGTGTTTCTTCTGGGTGTGCCAAAGAAACTTTGATTTATTGGAATGACTTTTTAACTTAATTCACTGCACGTTTGGGATTTTAGTTTTGCTTAATTCTTATTCTTGAGACAGAGCCCAAATGCCATATGTGTACGCTTACATATATTTGTTACTTTATAAGAAGGACTCTTTCATTTTAAACTCTGAGGAAGTAAAAAGCAGACAATCTCTGAAGAAAAAAAAAAAGAGACATAATGTTACCCACCGAATGCCAGGATTTCTAAAGGAAGTTGGATCTATTGAGAGGAGGCTCTGTGTTCCTAAGATGAGTCGCCCGGGGCCATGAAGGTCTTTGGTCTTGTCTTTTAAAGAAGAAATGCAGCTCCTGTGAAGCAAAGGCTAGACGTTGGTAAGGTTGAGGTTCACGACTTGTTCTGCCTGTGGACCCTGGGATGACCTTGCATTAGTCATGTCTCTCCGGGCTAGCACCTCGTCTCATGCCCTGGGGGAGGGTGGTGCCCTCTCTGAGGTTCATGTTTGGATGAGTTACCAACCGCAATGAAGCACCCCCTTGAATCAGCCCTCTAAATCGTGGAGCAAAATAAGAAGAGTTTTCTTCCCTCACATGTTTTTCCATCAGTCTTACTTGCTTGGGTGTGGTGCTTTCATTTCCTCAGATGAGGGGCAAAGGATCTACGACTCTTGTTCAGTACTTGAAAATAGAAGACATTGAGAGGGTAAGCCCTTGAGCATATAAACCCTTAAAGAACATTGCCACTCTTGTGTTTAATGTATATCTAGCAGTGCACCAGTCTTTCAAGGTACTTTTCATTTTCATAATCATTGTGTTTGATGGAGTTTGAAATTTACTTTGTTGAACCGTGAGTATGTTGTTTCATATATTGAGCTGAACCCGGCAAAGTTGCTGATGCTTGACCATTTTCAGCTTATGAAAATAGCAATTGTCTGTGGTTCCACCTAGTAGAAGTGAACAGCAAAACCTCCCCAGTCTTCTTTCCCTTTAATGAATCTTTATCATCCTGCTGGTGCAGAATGCCTGAATTTCCAACTATAAATCAGTAGGAAGGAGGACTTAGCCTGGGAGTTGTTGACCAGGTTGTCATAGCTGGCCTGGGCTCTGGAGCGAGGATGGTCAGTGTCGGGCACAATTAATTCATCCATAGAAGGAAGAAGACGTTGAGCAAAATATCTCAATGAAGTCATGGATTCAGATGGTGTCAGGAACATCTAAACAGCACAGCAATTGTTTCTACATCAAACATGACATTTGGCATCAAAGCTAAGTGCGTGGAGCCAAAACTAAACTCAGGTTAGGATCTGACACTATGTTAAACCATTTTGACATGCAGCTTACGTTTTTTGATGAGACCAGTTGCACTAGACCTGTTAAACACTAGGAGAATGGAAATATAAGAGAAACACAGGTTCTTATGGAAAAAAAGACACAGGTAGAAATATTATTATTTTATTTATTTATTTATTTATTTTGAGTTGGAGTCTCACTCTGTCGCCCAGACTGGAGTGCAGTGGCATGTTCGCAGTCACCGCAGCCTCCACCTGCTGGGCTCAGGAGATCCTCCCGCCTCAGCCTTCCAAGTAGCCGGAACTACAGGCGTGCGCTACTGTACCCAGCTAATTTTTGATTTATTGTAGAGACGAGGTCTCACTAAGTTGCCTGGGTGGGTCTTGAATCCGCGGGCTCAGACAATCTACTGACCTTGGCCTCCCAAAGTGCTGGAATTACAGGCTGAGCCACCGAACCCGGTCTAGAATTATTTTTACTGAGTGAGGAGGTGGAGATGGAGGTGGGAGTCTGGAGACAGCAAAGAAAGGAAAAGGATAAAAGTAAGAGAAGAGTGAGGACAATCGCCAAGGAATTCAGCACCATAAAAGGCCACTGCATTCTTGGACAATGCTAGCGGCCATGGTGGGACGTAAGCATCATCAGGAGCTCATGTTCTTTCCACAGCACTCCTCCAAGTTCAGCGAAGACTCTAATTAAACATCTAACCTACTAGAAATAAGAAATTGGGTGACACTGGGTAGAAAAATGCTTTATAAGTGTGTGACAAATTGTCCCACCTCTAAATCCAATCCATAGCCAATGTATAATCTTACACAAACATCAATGCAACAAAGCATCTATCTGCCTACATCCACATTTACTTTAATCAGGACTTAGTTTTTCTTAATCCTCAATCAGTTTTCAGTACTGACTGTAAATAGGACACTGACTGTAAATAGAATATAAGTTGCAGAAAATACTGACCTCATTTCCGGTCAGTATTTTCTGCCACTTATATTCTACTGCAGACCTAGCATTTAGCTGTTTTGGATGTTCTATTTCTGCTGAATATTCTTCATGGAGGAATATTGTTTCTAGAAAGGAGCTGACACAGATTGCTTGTGGGGTGGAAGAGAGAGTGTTGTGAACGAATGGCTAACTTATAATGGTTAGCTGTTTTCCTTGTAAAAGTCAAGATAAGATATGCTCAGTGAATCTTGAGGGCTGGGAAGCCCCAGATTCCTGCAGAGTCATTGTGAGGCTTGCCTTTACTGGTCTCTGTTTCCTAGCAAGGGACAATTGTATAAAACCGCATCTCCCAGCACCTTCCTCTACCCCCATGTTGCTTTAGTCCTTAGGCTGTTTCCTGCCTGTTCCCCTGGGAAATACTGGTCAGAATTCTGTAAGATAGCATTTCCAGGGTCTTTATCTACTTCTTCTCCCAGGCCGACCATCGAAACTTTCCTTTTGGATAAATCTCATTTGTGCAGCAAGTCTACCAGAGTGTGCTAAACAAACTGTGATAGACAATACTGCAGAACGAAGCACCTAGGAATGACACCAGTGAACTGGACTTTTAAAATCCTCGATGCAAAATCTCAGTCCAAAGGGGGGAAAAAATCTAAAAGCAGAAAGATTCTTTTTGGTCAGGAGGCTAAGTCAGATTCTTCAAATCTCACCGTATAAGCAAGTTTCCATTTTTGCTTTGGGCCGTAGAGTAAATCTCACTGTGTCCAATATGGAAAACAGGTCAAAGTGTTAGGGGGAGTGATGTGGCAGGGGGTCTCACCCACTCTGCTCCCTTGATTTCTCCTGCTTTCCTGGGAAACTTTGAAAGATTTCACAGAGCGCTTGGGGTTGTACAGAGCATGTGGTGAAAAACAATGATTGGACCAAAATTCTCTAATACAGTGACTCTGATGAGTTTTAAGATGTAAGACCTAGATGATAACGAAGATTTGCGGAGAGATTAGATAATAAGATAAATAATGTAAGAGGCATGGGCTAACAGGCTTGGTTTAATGCATCCCAGGAGGATTAGAAAGCTTCCTGACCTCCTAAACATGTTGAACATATTGTACAAATAGTTTGTGAGTGTCGGTTTTTTTGAGAGAGATAAGTACATAAAAAGACACAGTAATAGGTTTCAGTCATTTTATCTCTGGAGGTAGAGGGTGTTTGCTCATCCACTGAAGAAAGGACTGACGAATCGCAGTTTTCAGTCCAAACATTTATGAGAGTGGCAGAAGTGCTCATTGCTGGAGGGCTTCTTGAGTATCAAAATAGCCAAGAAAGTTTTCTGATGAAAATGCCCTATGTAAAGAAACAGGCCAGGCGTGGTGGCTCAAGTCTGTAATCCCAGCACTTTGGGAGGCAAGGTACGAGAATTGCCTGAGCTCAGGGGTTCAAGACCAGCTTGAGCAACTTGGCAAGCCCTCATCTCAACAACAACAACGACAACAACAACAACAACAACAACAGCAACAACAGCAACAACAACAAAAACTAAGCTGGATGTAGTAGCGCGTGCCTGTAGTTTCAGCTACTTGAAAGGCTGAGGCATAAGGATCGCCTGAGCCCAGCAGGTCAAGGCTATGGTGGCCATGAGTGTGCCACAAAAAAAGATGTAAGACCTGGATGATAACGAAGATCTGGGTGACAAAAAAAGAGAAAGAAATAAATAGGGTCCCTGTGCTAACTATATTCTCTTTGTGAGGAATAGGTCTAGGTAGTTCGAGGATACAAACGGATATAAGGAGTCTTACCTAAGTGGTGAGATCGCTTGTTCACAGGTGGAAGCAGACAAGGAGGCTTTGTGGGTAGATAAGGAACCACGAAATAGCCAAGTTGTCTGTGATTAGGAATCACAAAGCACAGCTGCCTGTGGCCCTGCCACCAGCAGTCCATGGATAATTATTCTCACCTTAATCTTGTGTTTACCCTTTTGGTTGCTGTGCTGAAATGCCCATTTCTGTCTACAGCTCACATTTCAGAAACTGACTGGTCTTGGTGAAGGGCCCATTTAGGCACAATCCATTATGGTCAAGTGGACAGATTCATAGAGTACAAGATCTTAATTTGTATGTTCATAACTCTTTTTTTGTTTTTTGTTTTTTTTTGAGTTGGAGTTTCACTCTGTCGCCCAGACTGGAGTGCAGTGGCTGCTCCCGGCCATCGCAGCCTCAACCTGCTGGACTCCAGCAATCCTTCCGCCTCAGCCTTCCAAGTAGCTGGAACTACCACGCCCGGCTAATTTTTTGGTTTATTGTAGAGATGAGGTCTTGCCAAGTTGCCCAGGCAGGTCTTGAACCCGCGAGCTCAGGCAATCCACTCACCTCAGCCTCCCAAGGCACGGGATTACAGGCTAAGCCACCGAGCCCGGCTGTTGATAACTCTTAAGGCTACTTCTTTCCTCAGGAGGCTATGATAGGGATCCCTTTAACAATCACTGAGGTCATGACACCATCTCCCCAGTCAGGCTATATCCATTGTGTGTGGTGTGTTGTGTTCTAAATATCTACCTTATACTGTAAACATTTGGATCAGAGGTACCACCTAATTGCTTCTGTTTTACTTATCATTTTGTCTTTTGGGATCTTTTTTTCTGAAAATACATATGCAAATACACACACACATCAATGCCATTTTTTATATGATGGTCATGATTTATTATAAAAACAGGATTGATTTTATTGATATTCTAATGTGGTGAATCTAATATGGTAAATATGGTGACACAAAAGAGAAAGCTGATCATTTCTTCCCCAAATGATGGATCATTATTAAATTAATATGAAACATGCTCTGAACGTGTCAGAAAGGGCTTGGAGAAACATAGTGTAATGATACTACTAGGAGAATTGTAAGTTCTTAAAAATCTTGCCCAAACTAGGGAGAATTTATAAACATCATCAACTGCCACTCTGAAACTTGTTAGAGAGGCTGAGATGGCCTGAGGTCTCTTGTACAAAAATTTATTAGATGAATCTGAGCTTTTATTGGGAAGAGAAAGAGTGAGAAGAACATTGCTGAAGATAATCTCATGGTGGAAAAACGTCCAATGGGACATTGTGGCTAAGGAGAGGTTACTTTCTTTCTTTTTCTTTTTTGAGATGGGGTCTCACTCTGACGCTAAGCTAGAGTGCAGTGGTGTGATCCCAGCTCACTGCAGGTTCAACCTCCTGGGCTTAAGCTATCCATCCTTCCACCTCAGCCTCCCAAGCAGCTGGAACTACAGGTGTGTGCTACCATACCTGGCTAACTCTTATATTTTCTGTAGAGACAAGGGCTTGCCTAGGCTGGTCTCAAACTCCTGGGCTCAAGAAATCCTCCTGCCTCAGCCTTCCAAAGAGCTAAGATTACAGGAGTGAGCCACTGCTTCTGGCTGAGGTTACTTTTATTATGTTAGTGACCAGAAGAGTAAGAGGAGGTGGCAGTTAGAACTTCATGCTTTCGACCCTTTGGCATTAGCTACTCTCAATCTTGTTCCTTCAAGATCTTAATTTCTGGCCAGGTACGGTGACTCAAGCCTATAGTCCCAGCACTTTGGGAGATCGAGGAGAGAGTCCAGGGGTTCGAGACCAACTTGGGCAACTTGGTGAGACCTTGTCTCTACAATAAATAAAAAAAATTAGCTGGGCATGGTGGTGCATGCCGGTAGTTCCAGCTACTTGGGAGGATGAGGCGGAAGGATTGCCCAAGCCCAGCAGGTCGAGGCTATGGTGGCCATGAGCATGCCACTGCATCCCAGCCTGGGCGATAGAGTGAGACTCTGACTCAAAAAAAAAAAAAAAATCTTATTTTTTTTTGTCAACATTTTTTCTCCATCTCCTCTCAAACTACTCTTTTCAAAAATTACCTTGTATTTTTAACTTCTCTGTTATTGTCTTGGCCTCCTGCTATATTTCCTAAAACAAATTTTCCAATTGCTTTGAAATAATTCTAAGATGAAAGCATTTAGGAATCAAAGTTTTTTTTTTTTTTTTGGTCCCTTTAACTTTCCTTTCTCCCCCTCGCATCCAGTGTAATTTTTTTCTCCATTGCTTTATTTTTACTTGAAGTGCCTGTGTTTGAAATACTATGGATTTGGCATAACATTAATAATTAGTAAGCTAGTATGTTGAAGTAATGACTTGTACCCTCAGCCAGTTCTGCTCCTAATCCTCAACCTGTCCCTTTGTTTTGGAATTTTTCTTTTTCAAGTGTTTTCAATCATTGTGTCATTCTACTATCATATAAACTCTTGTTTTATTTTCTTACTCATCCTTTAGGGAGATGGGGAGGTGTGGAGGAGAATTTGAATTTCATGCTATGTGCTTGTTATACTTTTTCTCATTTAGTTTTCCCATTAACTGTATGAGGTAGGTATTCTTATTTCTGTTGTACAGAGCCTAAGAAAGTTTAGTAGCTTTCCAAATTGCACACAGTTGATAAGCATCTTAGTTGGCTTATCCTGCCATAACAAAATGTCATAGATTAGGTCACTTAACAGAAATTAATTTTGTTATGATCTGGAGTTTAGAAGTCTGAGAATAGGATGCTAGCATAATCAGGTTATGGTGAAGGCTCTCTTTCTGGCCTGCAGACTGCTGCCTTCGTGCTGTGTTCTCATGGGGGGAGGAGAAGAGGGAAAGAGAGGGAGCAGGGAGAGAATGTGTGCTCTGGTCTCTCTTCTCCTTCTTATAAGGACTCTGATCCCACCATAGGGACCCCACCCTTATGATGTCATCTAAACCTAATTACCTCCCAAAGGTCTCATGTCTAAATACTTTCTCTTTAAAGGTTAAACTGGGAGGCAGGCCTGATGATCTCTGAATTGCCTTCGGGGTCATTTTACCTTTGTCTTTTTTTTCTTTAATATAGTTTGTAAAAAGAGGTCTTGCTAACCTGTGTTCAAAATATATACATTTTGGGGAACATAAACAGTTCATAACATTTCACTCCTGGCCTTTCAAAATTCATATCATTCTCCCATGTAAAATACACTCATTTCATCCCAACAGTTCCAAAAGTCTTAGTTCACTCTACTATCAACTCTGAAGTCTGAAGTCCAAAGTATCACCGAAATATCATCTAAATCAAATGTGGGTGAGACTTGAGGTTTGATTTATCTTGAGACAAAACTTCTCTTCAGCTGTCAACTTGTAAAATCAGATAAGTTGTGTACTTTCAAAATATGATGTTAGGATAGGCATAAGGTAGACACTGGCACTCCAAAAGGGAGAAATTGGGAGAAAGAAAGGGGTAATGCCTTTCTAGAAAGCCCAAAACCTAGCAAGGCAAATTCCATTTGATCTTAAGCCTCTAGAATAATTCTCTTTGGTTTGATGCTCTGCTTTCTGGACCTACTGAGGCAGCAGTCCTGTCTCTATGGCTCTGTGGGGTGGGAGCTTTGTCAACAACTCTTTGCTGGGTAGGGGTTGCAACCCCAAGGCTCTGCCAAGTGGGATTTGTGCACCTAAACTCAGGCTGGCCCTACCCCCAAGGCTCCCCAGATAGCCACCATCTGGCCTGTTGAAAGCCAGGTGATGGGCCCTCCTCACTTTGAAAACTGGGAGGCAGGCCTGATATCTCTGAATTGCCTTCGGGGTCATTCTACCTTTGTCTTTTTTTTCTTTAATATAGTTTGTAAAAACAGGTCTTGTTATGTTTCTCAGGCTAGTCTTGAACTTCTGGCCTCAAGTGATCTTTCTGCCTCAGCTCCCTAAAGTGCTGGGTTTACAGGTGTGGGCCACCATGCAGGCGGCCCACACCTTGAAGTACAGTGCATGTTCATAGCCAAATAGCTCTATGGTCCTGTTCTTTAGGATTTTAGAATTCCAACAACCTTCCTTCATTTTGTCCAATCTCGATCCCCTTCACTTTACACTGGCAGTGTTTCTGCTGGAATGGTTAAATAGGTCCACGTTTCATACCCATATTAATCTTTTTATCAAAAGGTTGTTTGATCACTCTCTTAGTGTTCGTTTCAGAACAAGCTCTCTATTTTTTGCAATATAGATAGGCTGAGAATTTTACAAATATTTAAGTTCTGACTCCTTTTTTCTCAACAATTCAGTCTTCAATTTATCTTGTTCCTCTCACATTTTACTATAAGTAGTTGGGAGGCTCCAAGGTGTTCCTTCAACATCCTGCTTAGCAATCTCTTTAGCTAAATATTCAATTGCATCACTGGCAAATTCTTTCACAAAACACTAGGGAAAAAAGTCAGTCAAATTATTTGCCACTTTATAACAAGGATAGTCTTTTTTCCATTGTCCAATAATGTGTTCCTTGTTTCTGAGACCTCACCAAAACGACCTTGACCATTCATCTTTCTATCAAAATTTTGTTCACGATTACTTATCATGTATTCTCTGAGAAGACAGACGCTTTCTCCACAGCTCTAATCTTTTCTTTCTGTGCCCTCATCAGAATTGCCTTTAACAGGCGCTTTGTAGCAATCTTGTTTTTTCTAGAAATCATCTCAAAGCTCTTCCAGCCTCTTCTATGCATTACTTAGTTCCCAAACCACTTCCATATTGTTAGATATTGATTGCTGTGGCACCCCACTTCTTGGTACCAAAAATCTGTATTAGTTTCAGTTCTCCAAAAAAACAGAACCAATAGAGGAGAAGACTTAAGTCCCACCTCAAAGATAGTGAGGCATAGAGGCATTCTGTAACAGAGTCAAGTTGATGTATAAAATCAACCATCACAAGAAGTGATGGAGCCTGGATACGAAATTCAAAGCCCATGATTCGGTTACTATACTTTCTTGCCTCCCCATATAATTACTACTTATGGGGGTACTGACTGTACCAGGTGATTTTACAAACATTTTCTTATAAGTTATCTAACAACTCTATGAAGATTTAAAGAGCTCTATATAACTTACTAACTGTGTGATTGCCTGGTTAATGTGCCTGAACCATACTTAACTTCTGTGTAACATAAGAATGATAATACTTGTCCCACCCCTGTGCAACCGTATTGTGAAGATTTCATGAGACTGCCTATGAAAATGAGATTTACACCATGGTGTGATGGCATGCATTGCAAGTGTGGAAACTTTATTTAATCCATTCATTAGACAGTTTTCCAGATGAGGATTTAGTCAATACTTACCAACATCCACTGCATGCCTGATAATGCCTTTAGCACTTGCTGGAGTGATCGTCTCAAGGTCTCTTAGATGACACTAGGGGCAGATCTGGAATTATAATTGTTGTGTTGGCACCAGATGAATAAAAGAGTACTTTGAAAGACATTTTCTGTCCCTGAGGTAAGAACTGAGCTTAAGGCTGGTTACAGCAAGGCTTGCTGGTGAATTTACAATGGAATTTATTTCTTGCCAATGTTCCCTCTTGGACTTTTGTACTGGTCTCATTGCCTTTCCTGAGCTTTGCCTTAGTCCTGCATTAGAATACGCTTTCCCAGTGTAGTAAATGATATCCAGATTTCTTCAGCTCCTTCAGAAAATTCTTGCTATACAGAGCTGGACCTGAGCTTTTAAATATTCATTTCTTGATGTACTTTTTATGCCAAGTGGGAATATAAGCAAGATGTTTGGTTTGAAAGCATTCATGGTGTGACCAATACTCATTCTGCAGGTTCCCAAATACCACATAAGTTTTCTTGAGGATACAGCTTTATCCAAAGCCAGGTTCAGGCCACCAATTTTTTTTTTTTTTTTTTTGTATCTACTGGTGTGTACTCTGGGGAAGGAGGACTGTCCCTTGTCCTCTGTCTCAGATAATGAGACAGGATGCCCCAGGGTGCCAGGCAGGGACAGAGAGCCATTGGATTATTTTTCCTTCTTTTGCCACTGGCTCCCACTGGGCCCTCAGATGGAGAAGGTTCGTTACATTGCATCAGACTGAATGATGTTTGAAAGACTGCAGGCTGCAGTTTCTAAGGATGTATGTGAGATAATGAGGAACAGACTTCTACCAAAGAAAAGAAGTTTTCGTAGCTGGCCTCTGAGGCTCCTGCCAAAAAAGACTCAAGGCTGAGCTAATCACATCCAATTTTTAAAAGTGATACTCAGGTAACAATTTAAGAGAATAGAAAGATTATTTTAGCAAAAAAGCAATGTTTAGAATAGAGGTAGATGGTTTTATGGGTTAATTCAAAGCTATTAATTAATAACATGAATGTAAATTCTTATTACAGAGTTATAGTGCCAAGTTACAGAAAATTCATGCCGTCCCTAGAGAGAAAATTAGCACTTGTTTTATTTATATTAAAAATAATCATATTTAAGACTCCTTTGCAGGTGGTATGCGTGTGTGTGTTATATGGTTTAATTTATTCATTCATCTCAAATTATAGAAAAGTCTATAATTTTGGTGGAATATGGTTTCAATTAGTCCTGATCTGTTTTTCAGATACTCTTTTGAATAGATAAGAGCTGACAATAATAATAATAACAACAACAATAACGGGAATGATAATAATAATATTTGTACAGTGCTTTGCAAAGTTCACCTACAAAATTTATCTTTTAACCTCTAAAATTCTTAAGAGAGAGTTTTTGACCCATGAGTCAGGACAGGCATTGTTATTGTTATTTCTTAAATAAATGAGCTATATACCACTGTAAGATACTTAACAGAAATTAAATATTTTAAAAATCATAGCCATATTAAAAAAACTCAAAGTGAAATACTTTTAAATTAATGAGTAGGACTTTATTTCCAGAACATAATACTTCTCTGAAAAACACTACCCCAGTTGGCAATACATATAGTGTGAAAAAGGTGTGTAACACTTAAAGCTACATAAAAAGCCTAGCATGTGTATGGCCATACCACCCTGAACATACCTGATCTCGTCTAATCTCAGAAGCTAAGCAGGGTCAGGCGGGACTGGTTAGTTTGGATGGGAAAAAACCTAGTACATAGTTGTTGCTTAATACATAGCTATTCTCTTCCTCACCTAGACATGATTGTCATTAGTGCTGAGCACTGTGCTGGGTCATTTCGAGGATACACCCATGTTGAAGACATGCTACCAGCCCTCAAGTTGTGTATGATCTAACCGGAAAGGCAAAGCATGGCCGTTGCTGAATCAATCTCTGTGGCCAGTACTGCTCAAGTCATGGGTATGTGTATGTATATGTGTGTGTATGTGTGTGTGTGTGTGTGTGTGTGTGTGTGTGTGTGTGTGTGTGGTGGGGGGGGTAAGCCCAACCTAACCACATACACTGAGATAGGGAGGGGTAGATCTCCAAAGTAAAATCAAAGTATCATTTCCAGGTGAAGAATGAATGGATGATGCGCCGCAGATGTCCAGCTCAGGCATTTCTTCTGACATCTGCAGAGTTAAGAAGTTTCAAGAATCCCTGCTATCCAAAGCCCCTCTCTCTTACCCTCAACTCTCCTCTCTCCCAGGAAATCCTGGCCTCTTTAGTTGCAAAATGGAATGCATTTCCCCATAGAAACAGAGTTATAAAGGCTGGTTAAGCATAGCTAATACAGTATCATTTGTAGTATATATTTCAAATACATTTACTTTAAAGAGCCTTTTGTGAGAAGTTTTGAGAATTTAACCATAATTTATAATACAGTGTCTATGGAAAAATGTGTGCTGAGAAACCAAACACTCAAACCAACAGGCAAGCTCTTGAAAGATGAACCGGAGTCGTATGAATCCAATTGACTGCTAAATTGTGCAGTGGAATTTGGAAGTGCTGAGACCATTCAGAGAAAGGAGAGTTTCATAGAAGCTCTCTGAGTCTGGGAAAGGGGTGGGTAGCACAATACTATCAATCCATCAATCTCTTGGTGGCATCTGTTCCCCAGATATTATCTCATGAGATGAGGGTGACTTAGGCCTTATGCCTCAGGGTAGTCGATCTGGGCCAACTAGATAGTGCCTATGTCTTCCTTCATTACTCCATATATGTCCTTCTTGAAACGTCATCCTAGCTTGAAAACAAGAGAAGGAATGTATATATATTTTAAATCAAGAAGATTTTTTCTACTGCTTAAAGCATTTTAAAAAACTGAATTGTAAAGATGTGGGGTACAAGTCAGGATTAGGTACATAAGTAGTTTATGTGCAGGTAAAGTTTGGGCCCCCATATGGTCCTCACTTCCCCTGGTTTACGGCCAGATACCCTTAGTAATGTTACATGCTCACTCCTTCCCCTGGCAGTATGCTGCTACTGCCCATTCCTCTCTTATAGTATTGTGATAATGTTCAGGACCCACTTATAAGTGAAAATTGTGGTACTCAGTTCTTTGTTTCTGTGATAGATCACTGAGTACGATGGACTCTAAATCCATCCAAGTTGCTGCAAAGTCCATATTTTTGTCCTTCTTTATAAATAGGAAAGTCCTCTCCACACCCTTTCACTTCCTCCAATCCATTCCTTCAACAGAGGTGTCCCCTTTTTAGTATATTCAAGGGTTCATTTTATAAAATTAATTTTTTTTTTTTTTTTTTTGCGTTGGAGTCTCACTCTGTCGCAGTGACACACTCATGGCTATTGCAGCATCTACCTAATGGGCTCAGGTAATCCTTCTGCCTCAGACTTCCAAGTAGCTGGAACTACAGGCAAGTGCCACCACGCCTGGATAATTTTTTGATTTATTGTGGAGATGAAGTCTCACCAAGTTGCCCAGGCTGGTCTTGAATCTTGAACACCTGGGCTCAGACAACCCTCTTGCTTCCATCTCCAAAGTGCTGGGATTACAGGCATAAGCCACCATGCCCAGCCAAATCAATTTATTAATATGGATATGAATCACATCTCCCAGTTTGATCAAAGTTATGCAATTTTGGAGGAAAACCTGTAGAAAATTGGCAAAGCCTTTTTTCTGTTCTAACCCAGTGGTTTATTACAGGGAGAATGAGGACAGGTGTGGATGTCGGGGGAAGGAAGGTAGACACTCAAGCTGAATAGGATAAGTATCGTTTGAAAAGTACACGTTGTCAGCTGGGCTCGGTGGCTCAGCCTGTAATCCTACGCCTTTGGGAGGCTGAGGTGAGTGGGTTGCCTGAGCCGGCGGGTTCGAGACCCACCTGAGCAAGCGAGACCTCATCTCTACAATAAATAAAAAAAATTAGCCGGGCGTGGTAGCGCGTGCCTGTAGTTCCAGCTCCTTGGAAGGCTGAAGCGGAAGGATCACCGGAGCCCAGCAGGTCAAGGCTGCGGTGGCCGGGAGCGGCCACTGCACTCCAGTCTGGGCGACAGAGTGAGACTCCAACTCAAAAAAAAAAAGTACACGTTGTTTAATTACAGGTGTCTCCCTGAAATGGGTTGAATGGTTGTGTCCCCCCACACTCATATGTTGAAATCCTAATCCCCAGTGTAATTATATTAAGAGGTGAGGCCTTTGGGAGGCAATTAAGTCCTGAAGTTGGAGAACTAATGAATAGGATCCTCATAAAAAGGACTGGGAGCGCTCTCTAACTCTGTTTTCACCATGTGAAGACACAACGAGAAGACAGCAATCTGAATCCCGGAAGAGAGATATTACTGGAACCCAGTCAGGATGTCATCCTGATCTCAGATTTCCCTTCTCCAGAACTGTGAGTAATAAATTTCAGTTGTTTGTAAGGCACCAGCACCATGGTGCTTTGCTACAGCGGCCTGAACTGACAAAGACAGCCCTGCTTTGAAAATCATTGCTTCTCATTTCAAAGCCGATATTAACTAACCTCCCTATGGTTTATAGCATCTTTAACTTAACATAGCCCATTTA
Organism: Tarsius wallacei; assembly: GCA_963574415.1. Taxonomy (NCBI): domain Eukaryota; kingdom Metazoa; phylum Chordata; class Mammalia; order Primates; family Tarsiidae; genus Tarsius; species Tarsius wallacei. The sequence goes on from CAUYQG010136085.1 coordinate 36,457, forward strand.
AAAATAATATTATATTACTTTTTCTAAGAAATTTACAATAATATTCTTTCATTTTTCTCTCTTAGTGGTTTGCTATTTTCATACACTTTTCTGTTACATATATTATAAAGCCCATGATGCATTTTGTTTTTCTTTACATAGCCATGTTTTGTAAGAACCTAAACAAATGAATCTTTTGAAGAGACTGAAAAAAATCAATAAGTATTTTATATTTACCCACATATTTACCATTTCCAGCAGTCTTCGTTCTTTCTGCTGATTCAAGTTTCCATCTTAAATTGAGGGAGGTGCCTGAATGTATAGTCTCATGTATAGTGGGATGTTTGCAGAGAAGCAATCACAACTTTCAGATCCCTGGGTGGGAGTTGGTACAGACGTTCTGAGGTTCTGAGAGAGGGTGGACTGAAAGAGGCCTGCAGGCCAGACTGGAAAACCATAGAATGCAGGGACTTTAAGATTGGAGGTTATGGCTGTAACCTGGACTTCAGAAGTGAGTGCCTATCTATTGTATCTTAAAGAATTTGTCTGTTTTCTGGTCCCTGGTTCCTGATGGGGGAGACCTCTAAACCTTTGGAATTTCCTGAGTGATAGGAGTATCTTTGTTGTCCATGGTGGGCCCTGATAGTTTATGCTAATGAGGTGACAGGATAGGGGCAGGCCAGATAGACCAACCATGTGATTAGAGGCTTGAGGCTTTGAGCCATGTATCAGCCTACCTTCCCAAAGTCTGGGGAGGGAAGAGGGGAGCTGCAGATTGAGTCCAATCATGTGGCTATGATTCAGTCATGTCTATATAATGAAATTCTAAGAACTCTGGACACCAAAGCTCAATAGAGCTTCCTGATTGGCGAACACATGAATTTTCTGGGAGAGCAACGCACCTTGATTCTGGGCGTAGGTGTAGAAGCTCTATGTTTGGAACTGCCTCTCCCCAAGACCACTCCTTATATGCCTCTTTATTTGATTGTTTCTGATTTGTATCCTTTATAATAAAACTGTAATTCTAAGTATAGTATTTTCCTGAGTTCTGTGAGTCATTCTAGTGAATTATCAAATCTGAGGGAGATCATAGAACCTTCTGTATTTGCAGCCAATTGGTCAAAAGTGCTGGTGGCCTGAGGGCCCCCTATCTTGAAACTGACATCTGAATTGGGGCAGTCTTGCTGAAGATTTTTCCTTAAATCTGTGGGGTCAAGCACTAACCATAGAGGTTAACATCAAAACTGAACCGCAGTGTTAAAACTGTCCTGTAACCAAATGGATTTGTAAAATTAGCTACATGATAGCATGCAAGGTAATGCGTTGTACCTAGGACCAGACCAGACCAGCTACCTTGTATGAAAGTCATCAGTACCATTCCCAGGTGATACAGAGAAAGCTCTGTGACCACCATGTCCAGATGCTATATTAAGAGGGAGGAGGGGGAAGGAAGCCCACTTGTAAAGGGAGAAATAGCTTTACTAGGGTGTTTGAACTTTAAATAAATCACAAACTTATCTTCTTTAAATTGGAAGAGACTGTGGTTTTTAAACTTTCTTTAAAAATGTTGTTACGAGAGTTTGTTACTCTGAATCACTAGGACTGGGAGTTAGAACAATAGGCCACTATAGAAATTAAAGAAAGCTGTTTTTTCTCCAGTCCCACTGCCAACACCCCCCCCCCCCCCGCAATTTGTGTTTTGTAGTGGCTAACATTTGACTCTACTATATGTAGCTTATTTTAATCTTCTCTTACATTTCTCCTGGAGTTTCCTTTTTTGGTTCAGAAGTATCTTGCCATATCATCAGGCCCACATTTTCCTTTCCTGTTGTCAAATTATATATCAGGTGGGCTGGAACAGAATCAGGTAGTTTCCACAAAGCAGATGGACTATATTGCAGTGATTCATCAGTTTTCATGGGTGTTGGCCCAACTTGTGTTTTGGCCTCTGGTCTAGTGTTTGGTTACTGTGGGATTGTCTGTGGCTTACAAGATTCATATAATTACTTACTAGTTAGAATAGAGTAGGTTCTGAGAAGGAAATGATGGATAAGACTCTGGTAAAATGTTATTTTTTTTTAATAGTTTTTTTCTTCCTGGTTGAGTTTTGAATTTAGTAGAAAGACAGAAAAATAAATAACTTTTACAGAATTTTAAAATGGCTATAATAAGTTAGTGCTTGTAAGAAGTCATGGGTTCAGGTATTTTGTGCATTCTTTAAACCTCCTTCTGTCTTTGATCAGGTATCTTGAAAATGCCTGATGCTGGTGACAAGTGTCACAGATGGAAATGTCTACAGGGGAAAGTAGAAAAAAAAAAGAATGAAATGGGCTGGAGTTGATTGGGGCAAATTGAGCAAATGATCCCAGTATTGCCAGATTTTCTAATTTTTCAAGAATAGCTAGAAATCCGTTAAAAAAAATGCTGCCAATATTTAAATGTGGGCCAAAAAAGCATAAACAAACACAAAATCATTATGCAGGACAGATAATAACTACTGGCAGACCATATTTGGCTGACTGTTCACTGTTTGCAACTGTTGATATAAATGGAATGGTTCAATGCAAAGTCACATGTATGAACAGTGAGAAGAACTCTCTGGTTTACATTTGATGTCTGTCTCTGAGGCGTACTAAGCAAAGCTTTTCTTCTTTCTTTTATGGCTTGGGTCTTCCCTTACTTGGCACTTTTCATGCTTTTATTGGACATCCCCCCTCCATGGCCTCTCTTCCCCTCCTCACTTCAACCTGATTAAATCATCTCCATTCCCTCACAGAGCTTAATTTTGCCTGATACAGGAGGATTAAACACTGCCCCATCTGTTCTTGCTTTGTTTATTTGTATTTCTCGTATTCTTTTTTTGGTATGTCCTACCAATATATATTTCTCATATTCTACTTTGTTTTGTGGTTCAGATTTTTCTCTCTCATCTTTGCATCACTCAATGTCACTTACCCTCTGTAAACATTTCTTGAATTAGATGAGATTCCAAATCTTGTACAGGTTTCACATTTCCCGTTATTTTCTCTTTATTCCTATAAATTAAACCTGAGGGACTATATTCTAGAGAAATTTTTGGTCTGTCCTAATTCCTTCTCTCTTCATTTTCCTTTTTTACCTACGTATACTTTAAAAAAATCCAATCACGTGTATGCTGCCAATAATTACCAGAAAGCTCATTTTTGTGTTTGTGTGTTTTTAATAAGCTTTTTAGCCTTTTCAACTATAGGTCTACTTGTCAGTGGCAGATTGGATTATTAGTTTTATTCTCACTAATTGTTTAGTTAAAGCTAATCTTTTTCATAGGCATTATGAGATACGCATCTAGAATTCTCATAAATGATATTGCTTCTCATGAATGTTGAACTTTTTTCTATATCTATATTAGCACTTAGATTTATCATTTTTTCTTCCCATTTGAAGGAGAAAGTTGATAATAAATTTTAGAAATTGAACCTAAAACACATCCACTGTGGTCCTTTTGTTCTTACCTTCTCAGCAGCTTCTGAGAACTTCCCATGGATTTTACAATGCAGCTCTGAAAATTAGGGTAAAGTGATGAAACCTAAAAGCACAGGAGGTGGTCCAGAGATATGAAAGCTTGATGAACCTATCTGAGCCAACCGTCCTACCCTGTACACTCTGAAGACGAGCTTGCTCTTCCATTTTCTCTGGGCTCATCTGAGTGGGGCCTCTAGGGATCCTTTGTGTGATTACATGACTAAAATGAAGTAAACTTGGCTAGCAGACCACATGGGTGGGCCAATTCACTGTCTGAGAGGTAATGTTCACTGTGCAAAACTCTAAAATGTTTCATTTCACTCAGATCAGCTGGAACAAGTAATTTCAGATGAAACTGACTGTGGCCATTAAAGTTATCATCCAACTGTAGAATAAAAATAAATCTACATCTCAGAATATTGTCCCTAATAAAGATCAAGTAGCACTTAATGTTTGACTTCTCCTACTTTGTATGTGTTGGTTTTGCTGTTTTGGTTAACCTCTCTGTGAGGGATGTTGGTGTCTCAGAACAGACTATAACTTTTCATTTGAAGGAAAATTTGTAGCTATCTCAGATGATAGAACTGGGCACCAATAGTATTAAGCCTACTATTTATTTCTCCTGCTTTTCCTTCCAAAAAAGAACTGCAATATACGTTTTGTATAAGAGACTTGGTAAATTACAAGTAAATATGGTATTAAGAATATTCCAGCACCGCCACACCCTGACAAACAGACACTGCCTTCCCTTACATCTCACATTCACCGGGTAACTTCAGTTATTTCTTAGATTAAGTCCAAAATATTATTTCCTCCAATAGGGATTCATTGGTTCAAGTCTCTCTGCTCCATATTCCTATTGCATCCCTTATTTTTTCCATTATAACATTTATGGCATTTTATTTTAATTACTTCTTTTATTGCTTATACTTCCAGGCAAACTGGAATGTCTAAGAACAGGCACTATATATTCTGTTCACGATAGTATTCTTAGCGCTCAGCACAACTGATATATGCCTTCAACAAATATGTTCTTGAAAAATACTTGATGAAGTTATAAATGAATAAATATGCTCCATTTACAAATACGTTTACAATTCTTGATATTAAATTATAACCCATGTGTACTAATCTAAATGGAATTTTATCTATATTTTATACATACATACAATGTGCATGTTTGTCTAGTACTGTAACTCATCAAATTTAAGATAGTATCAATTATATAACACATTATTATCATATGTACTACTAGAGAAAACAATCCTGCCAATTACAATGTGACACTAAAATGTCTTATTTTTTGTATAAAAATATTTCAGGTAGTGTAATAGCTCATTTTACAGTTTATTAAAATAAATTATTTCTGGTTAACTAGGAAATGCTCCAACCAGAAGAGCTCAAAGTCAAATATGGGTACTGCTAAGCAATGAAATAATTTTAAAAATTGAAACCCAAATGATTTTAAACTTTGCTGCATATCAATTGTTAATTAAAGAATATATAAATTTTTTTCTTGCCAATGAATTTTAGAAAAGTTACAATGCATTTTTTACTTTCTCAGTGAATATATGCAAGAACAAAACAGTTACCATCTTAAATATATCCATTTTCTTATTTCACGATGAAAATCTTGACATCTTTTCTTTCTGAAATTCAACATAATTTTACACTTTAATTGTATATTATGAAATGTTCTTTTCTCCTTTCTGATCTTTTCCAGAAGAGATGCCAAGCGGTGCTAAATATTTGTTTCTAATTATATTCACAAAACTCTTAAAGGAGGAATTCTAGAATAAGAATATTTTGTGTTGAATAGGTCTCATTACCAAAGGTCAGCAGTCTTTAACTGATTAGTAGTGAGAATGCCTTGGGTGGCCATAGGCAGGAGATGCAAAGAATTGACAGTAGAGAGGAAGGCAGAGAAGGAGACGGAGATGAAAGGGCAAAAGAAAGACAAGGAAGATAATGAGAAAATAAATAAGATTGTTAAGTATTGGCTTCTTTTATTCTCCCTTACACAAACATATTTCCAATGCAACAATCATGTACTATAACAATAGTCCGTGCATCATTTAGAAATTTAGAAGTATTGTATGAGACTATATTGGTATGAAATCCATATTTTGGATATTACAATATAATTTATTTTGCTCTTTCCACTTTTTATAAAGTCTCTTCGTGATCAGTCACATGACTTAACTGCAGTTACTTAGGGACTCATGGAAGTCTTTTCCTCATTTGGATCCCAGGCTTCTCTCCTTCTTTGGGTAGTAGAGTGGGTGGTGGGTAACTTAATTTCTGCATCTGGATGAATATCTATTTAGGCATCTCAAACTTATCATTCCAGACACCTGATTTTCCCCACACCAACTGGCTCATCCTGCCATCTTACCTATCCCAGTGAATGGCAACTCCACACTTAGATGAAAATGCTGAGTTGTCCTCGACCCCTCTTACTCATCCTGCATCCAATCCAAGAACAGATCTTGATAGCTGTCGTCAAGCATATTTGACACCACTCAAGTCCAAGCCCACTTGAGCCACTGCAGTGGCCGCAAAAGTTCTGCCTGTTTCCACATTTGGCTTCCATACCTCCTGCTCTCAAAGGTCAGATTGTATCACTCCTTTGTTCACAAAGAGCCTCCCCAGTGGCTCCCATCTCACTGTCAAATACTAGCAAGACCCTTTATGGTCTGACCCATTACCTTTCCAATCTCTTCTTCTATTCTTCCCCTTACTCATTTTTCTCACTCATGTTCCACTGGTTTGCTTGTTGCTCCTTGATGAAGCTGGACCACTCTAACTTCAAGCTCTCCACTCTCGCTGAACTCTCCGCTCAGAACACTCTTCATCCAGATATTCAAGGGGCTCTTTTCTGTACTTACCCCAGGTCTCAGTGAGGTCTTCCCTGGCTACTCTCTTTATTTTTTGCAACACCATCCTACATTCTCTATCCCCCTTTCCTGCTGTAGTAGGCAGTTGAGTTAGTTATTTTGTTTTTATCTGTTTTCCCTCAAATAGAATATAAATTTCATGAGGGCAACCTGTCTGTTGTGTTCACAATGTGTCCCCTGCACACAACAATGTTGGGCACATAGTGAGTATTCTATAAATGCTTGTGTTGCTATTGCTACTTTCTCTATGCTAAGCAACATGCTAGCTACAGAGAGCTGAGAGGGGTGGGATAAAAATGAGAAGAGGGGTCATCTGAGCAGATGAAAATGTTTTATAGAGAAATTGACATTTGAGCCAAGTAGGAATTTGTTAGGAGACAATGCACTCCGGTTAGAGGAAGCCATGCCACTAAAGGCATAAAAGTATAAAAAAACATCAAATTCAGAGGGCACAGTACATTCACTCATTCATAGCATCTCCTATGGTTTAGTCACTAGTCTACACATTGAAGAAAAGGAAAGGCAAAGAAAAACCAATGAAGTTCCTGCCCCTAAGAGACACTTGAACAACAAATAAATGAGAAAATCTGATAGGTTCTATCAAAGAAATGAGCAATGTGACGTATTGGCCACAAGCAGGTGAGATTTAGCTCTATTAAATAGGTGGTCAAAGACTGTCTTAGTGGGAGTGATCTCTGACCTAAGAGAAGAAGAAGGCACCAACTATACAAGAGTATGGTCTAGGCAAGGGGACCATTAGTCCAGAGTTCTAAGGAATCCAGATGGAGGCAAATGTGACTAGAGAACAGTGGGTGGTGAGTGGACAAGATGAAGTCACACAGGCAGACAGGACCAGATCCTGAAGGGTTTTACAGACCACATGTAGTAGACTGTGCTGTGCCATCCAGTCCAACTCCCAGCCCAGTGCTTTCCAACTCCCAGCCCAGTGGAGCACTCCTTCCCCCAGTAGCCATGAGTGTGGTCAATACCAGCTTGAAGCTGAAGTCCTTCTAGGGATTGCCCTTGTTTAAAGAAAGCCTGGTGGTCCAAGGCCACACTGTTTTCCTGAGGGCAGACCATGTGGAAAGACTGATGGTGCTGAGCTACAAAGGCTCAGCTTGCTTCAGTTAGAGATGACTCTGCACAGTCATGCCAGCTCCAGAGCTCTGTGGGACAAGCAGAAGCTTTTGCTGGGAATGTTTTGAAGCTCAATTTTCCTTTCTGTCCAATCCTGCCTCCTTCATGTGCTCCAAAGGAGTTAATCCTGAGCCAATCCCCAATGTACCTCTGTCTCAGGATCTGATTCTTGGGAAAGCTGACCTGCAATCTCATGGTTTGTGTTTTAAGCATAAAGTTAATCCACACAAAGCATTTATGCAGAAGGATGGCACCTGATTTGAGATTTGGGAAGAGGACTATGGTTCCTGATCAGAGAATGGATTGTAACTTGGCAAAAGTGGAGGCCCTCCTACAACTTTCTAAAGTTGTGGTGTGTTCAGAGGGAGATGTGTTTTACGCTTCTTTGAGCTGAATTCATTTTTGCCCCCTGGTTCCAGGCACCAAAATGAATATGCTAACTGTAAGGACATGCATATCCAGCTCTTACACTTGAGAAAAGAGTGTTCAAAGGTAGACGACTACGCTTTCACTGATCAGTCCAGGCATGATTAAGAATGTCTTACATGCAGTGCTTTCTAAGACTAAATAATTGGATGTTGGGAAACGCACTAATGTTGGACCACTGTGTTTTGATGTCATTGCCCTGTTGAGTCTATAGGGGAAACCATAAGAATGGTTGAAAAGAATGAACATTCACACTCACAATCATACATGGAAAAAGGCCGTTCCTGGGGAAGGACATGGGACCCTCTGCAGCAGGTCTTAGAACAAGAAAGTTTGTGAGCTTCCTCAAGGCAGTTCACAGTGGAGGTTAGCCTAGTCCTTGGGTCAGCCTGAGGCCAGCCTAGTCCCCTTTTCTTCTATTCTCTGAAGCCAGAAGGAAAGGAAGCCCTGTTGATGCAGTTGATAGCATTTCAGGTGGAGAGGGAAGGTGAGTGAATCTTCAGAGACAGATGACAGGTATCTGGCATGCAGATGAAAGCTCCTCTGTGTTGAAATTTATGTTTCTCAAACATTTTTTTTTTAGTCAGTCTCACTCTGTCACCCAGGCTGGAGTGCAGTGGTATACTCACGGCCACCGTAACCTCGACCTGCTGGGCTTGGGTGACCCTTCCGCCTCAGCCTTCCAAGCAGCTGGAACTACAGGCACATGCCACCACACCCTCAGCTAATTTTTTGATTTATTGTAGAGATGAGGTGTTGCCAAGTCACCCAGGCTGGTCTCAAATCCCTGGACTCAGGCGATCCTCTCACTTCGGCCTCCCAAAGTGCTGGGATTATAGGCATGAGCCACTGCGCCCGGTCTCTCAAACTTTAATATGTATACGGACTACCTAAACATTTTGTTAAAATGCAGATTGTGTTTTAGGAGGGCTGAGACGGGATTTGAGATTCTGCATTGCGATCAAACTCCCAGGAGAAGCTGAGGCTGCTGGTGCACGGACCACATTTGGAGCTGCAAGATTCCATTCCTTTCTGTTACCTTGGGACCTTAACCTAAGTGTTGTCAGAAATTACAGCCTGGTCTCAGCTATGTCAAGGAGACATCCCTTGCATGCTAGACATGTGAGGAGCAGGGCAGGAGTGTGTTCCACCCTTCTTCCCTTTTCTCCTCAACCAAGAGTAGCATGAAAATAGCAGCATTCGCTAGAGACGGGTCAGCAGTCTAGAAAAGTAAATGGCAGTTGGCCTAAGTGGCCCGTGGACTGAGTGGAGATTGATGGCCTGAGCCCATGGAAGCAAAAATGAACTGACTCAGGAAAGCACATGAAATACCACCACCTTTGAGGATTCTCGGGGAAGGGGCCCGAGGCTCAGCTAATTTGATAAATGGAGTCCTGAAGTTGTTGTAAATAATAGGAAAATGACCTTCCTTATTTATGTTTACAGGCTAGGGAAAACTGGACTCACAGGGAATGAATCAAGTTTGATAGTTCAGGCTCAAAATCCGTGGCAGAGTACCTTAGTGCTTCACTTTGTATTTGCTTCATGGTGAACAGCTGCCTTTCACAGGTGTTTATATTTAGTCTGCGATTATTGAGAACAGGCAGTCCTAAATGGGATAGGGCCTCTCTAGTAGAGTGCTTGGTCCCACCAAGCAACAAAGCACAAAAACGTGATTTTGACTGTATGTGGGCAGCCTCAGCTTTTGCTACATAGCGTTCCTGGAAATGTCACTGAAAGCAGAAGAACGGTAAGGAATGAATCATTTTTTTTATCTCCGACCATAGCATAGCCAGCACTTACATTTTTTTTTTCATCCACTTGTGTTCCTGAATCTGTAAGGCAAAATGTTGACAAGTTGACTTTGTGACCGATGAATCAGCGGGGAAATTGTTGAGTAAACGAATCAATGGAGTGAAATGTGAAATATGGGGGTTTGTCAGCACCATCAGGGCAGCAGATGGGTGAAATGTAAGAGGGGACAGCGGTGAGGACTGCCTGCACATTTTTCTTTTTCTTAGTATTAATAATTGAGAGTAGCTTAATCTTCAAGTTCCCTCTCCAAGAGCTACATAAAATAGAGAATCTTTTTAACTTTCTCAATTATAGAAACAATAATTTAAAAAAATTTTTTTTTAGTTGGGGTCTCAATCTGTGACCCAGGTTGGAGTGCAGTGGCACAATCATGGCTCTCAATCTCAGCCTCCTGGGCTCAGGCAATCCTTCCACCTCAGCCTCCCGAGTAGCCAGGACTGCAGGAGTATGCCACCAAACCACACTCGCTGTATCTGGCCAGAAACAATGATTTAAAAAAAAAATTTTTTTTTTAATTTTGAAGATATGGGGTACAATTCAGGGTTAGGTATGCAAATAGTCATTATGTAGGTACCCTTGTTGATGAGGTGTGCTCCCCCATGCCCTGGCAGTTTCCCACTACTGCCGATCCCTTTCTTAAAGTATTATAATAATTGTTCAAGGTCCACTTATGAGTGAGAACATGTGGTACTCAGTTCTTCAGAAACGATGATTTTAATCAAAGTATTTGCAATAAATTTCTATAGATCTTAAGCCCCTGGCTAGTGATGAGGGCAAGGATATCAGAGAAGGTAGTAGTTGACTGGATTATGAACAGGGAATTCTACATTAAAGGTACAAATGCAAACGCTACTACTAATAGCAAATGCTTACACAGCACTCACTGTGCACCAAGCACACTTCTAAGGGCTTTACGTGAGAAAGTCTAGGGTCAAAACCAGATATTATTCTCCCAGGAGCTTGAAGGTGCCAGTTCCAATAGTTGAGTAGCTTTGTTCCCATGCTTTCCTCTGCATAAAAATGCAAAGGGGTGGGGTGAAGGGTGAAACACAGCATTTTTATTTTCTTTCCTCCTTTTTCTGACAATTCCTGACTTTATCAAATAAAGATTAAATGAGTTTATGAAGCCCACACTAAGTAAAGTTAGATTAAAAAAGAAAGAAGGGAGACATTTTTATTTCTTTTGTGAAGTTTAGTGACAAGTTCTTTGAGCCTGATACTGACTTCCTGACAGTTTGGTCTGAGTCCCCTCTATTCTCCTGTTCTCTCTACCTGCTCTCCAATCAGTTTCTTCAAGCACATTTGAAATCTAGGAATGAACATGTTGGTACACCTAAGCCTGAGCCCTCATAGAAATATCCACGAAGAATAACCTCCTCCTTTGACAACTGCTAAATAAACTGGATGATGCACGCTGGAACTAGCTAACTTCTAAAGACCTTGTGAATGTGTTTCAGAACGTAGGACCAGTCCTTGCTATCCTCCCATAGATGGGTCAGCCCATCCATGCCCTCCGTGCTAAACCTTGGTCCCAGCCCATCAGAAGCAGGCATCCCGTAACACTGTGTAGCCTTTTTGCCAGTCCTGGGAGCCCCACTAATTCTCTGTCACAGGAATCAGTGAGGAGTGTGGCGGGAGAGGGTGCTAAAGAAAGGCTAGAAAGGGATAACTTTTTTTCATATTTTAAAATTGTTTATTATAGCACTTTCCTCTTTGCAGGAACAATTGTCTGACATGAAACAATATTTGATGGTACATAATATTTCTCTCACATAAGAATTCTATATTCAATATGTTGAATGGTAGAGGTTTTTTCTTTTTTTAATACATGTTTTATTTTAAAGATGTGGGGCACAATTCAAGATTAGGTATACAAGTGGACATCGTATGGGTAAAGTTTGGGCCTCCCTTTGGTCCCCACTTTGCCTGGTTTGAGATCAGGTACCTTTACTTATGTTGTGCTCCCCCACCCCTACACTGGCTGTACCCTGCTACTGCCAATCCCTTTAAGAAGTGGGATAAGTAATCAACCTATCTGTTATAAATTTTGACCAGGCAAAATTTATACTCGCCAGGTGTGCTTGGCTCCTTTGAGCTTAGGAAACATGAAGAAGGTGAATATTGTGTTTCCATTTGGATTATTTTAGAAAATTCTGAGCAATAGGGAAATCATATCTTGGTGACCTTTGGGAGATCTTTCTTTGTGGAAAGGCACAGAGGAAGCAGAGTTTGAGGACTGTTAGGTGAGACTTCTGCCTATGTTCGCCTATATCCAACCTATATATTTAGTAACAGTTCTGAGTCAGGAAGTTAGGAAAGTTTTCATGCACTTTGTTTCTGTCTGTCTTTGGCTAAGTTTGTGAGTTGCCATGAGGAAGTAAACAAACAAATACAGCTCACCCTCTCCTCTACCCCCACACACTGCTCTGTGCGGGACGAGGGTTCCTGGCTGATGACGGTGGCTCTCTTCCCCTGACTTACTTCATCCTCCCCTGCAGCCTTTTCTGCTTGGCAGCTGAAGCTCCAGGGCTGTGTCACTGTGGAGAAGATTGTGAGATCACAGTGTGAGCCCTAAGACTCCCTGTGCTTATCTCCCTGTTGCTAGTCTTTGACCCCAGTCTGCAATCTCAGCCCTACTCCAGACTCTGGGACCAGACCTGTCCTTTCCTGGAAAATTAAAAAGTTCTGTGGTACAGGTTACGTACTGATGAGCTGCCCTGCTCTGACCTTATGCTCCAGTTCTGATAACTGGGCTTTTGTTTTGACCTATGACCTACCTGGGTTATTTTCCTGCCACTCTGGACTTGTGTCCCTTCCCTGAGTTTCAATATGTCTAAGCCTGAGGTCATTCCTCTGAACTTTAGCTCCCTAGCTAGACTCTGCTTGTATCTGTCCAACCTCCTCCATGTTGACGGTTAGCTGGGTACCTGTTTAACTAACACTCTGTGTTGTGCTTTCTCCTTGGTGCTTGTCTGCTTGTCCTTCATGGCTCTGCTTTCCTGAGACTAACTCCTCCTGGATTTTGACCTATGGGATCTTCCCTGATTACTTGGTAATCATACTCCTATGTCATCACTGAATGGTAAAGTTACATACAGGAAAGCTACATGGAGGAGGGGGTCTTCTAGTTCTTGTACGCTACCACTTACCTTGCCCTTGGTGATATCTAAAAAAAAAAAAAAAAAAAAAAAAAGGCAGCTACCACCATGCATTCATGTATTAGTTAAGATTCATTTCATTAACAGGGTGGAGGAGAAACAGACTTTGTCTAGTTTAAGTAAAAAGAAAAATGTACTGAGAAGATCCGATTTTTTTTTTTTTTTTTAGCTAGAGTCTCACTCTGTTGCCCAGGCTGGAGTGCAACGGCGTGCTCACAACCACTGCAGCCTTGACCTGCTGGGCTCAGGTGATCCTTCCACCTCAGCCTTCCAAGTAGCTGGAACTATAGGTACGCACTACCATGCCTGGCTTATTTTTTAATTTATTGTAGAGACAAGGTCTCACCAAGTTACCCAGGCTGGTCCTGAATCCCAGAGCTCAGGAAATCCTCTCACCTCGGCCTCCCAAAGTGCTGGAATTACCGGCTTGAGCCACCGCGCCCGGCCAAGATCTGAATTTTAAAACCTCAGAAGGGTAAGAAGTAGGGAAGCGCCAAAGACCTTAACTACAGAAATACTGGGACCTTCTCTTTAGGACACTCTGTGGCTCAGTGCCAGGACCCTCCTTGGCTATTTTTCTTAACACACATCTCCATATTTCCAGAGGAGACAATATGATTAGCTTAGCTTCATTTAGGCATTAGCCCTGAATAAATCATCCCTGCTTCGTGTCACCAAAACGACATAGTTGCTGGGACTCACCTCAGTGAACCAGGGCAAGTCCCTGGGAAAGGGCCAGGGATGTGAGCTGAGATCTCACCCCTAGTGGCACACCAGATGTGACCATGCTGGCCTCATGTGCCATGCCTCTCCTACCATACCAGCCCAGCCTATATCTTAGTTCCTTTTAGCACAGCTGGAGTATGCTTAAAGGCTATCACAGAAGGCAGATTTTTAACATCATTTTGATGTTCTGAAACATCAAAAAAAGAGAGGAATATCCAGCTACAAATATACTTTGCATAATAAGACATATTTGTCTTCCGCTTGTGATATCTTGCCAGATGCCTCTTGGTCTTCCTTAGGGCTGGGGCCACACACCGAAAGCCATCTTTAGCTCTTGTGCAAGAATTGCCCCCGAGCCAGTTGGGCGAATTCAGAGTTCAGAGCGCAATCCAAAGTTTGGCTAGACATTCTCTTTCCTATTGGGCTAAGACCTGCCTTCAGAGTGCCATTTTCCTGACTCTTTCTCAGACAAGTTATACTGGGACGAGCCTTTCTTTTTAGGAGTACTTCTCTTCTCCTTTCTACAGGAGTGTGGTCTGACCTGATATCCTCAATAATATAGTCTATGAAAACACTATGTAGTAAGCCTAACGTTTATCCACAGGATAGGCACGTCTAGCAGCAGGAGATTTATGCTACTACCTAAATGCTAGAACATCTGTGATTTAGGTTCTGGCCATCTCAGTGTGGCTTGTTGCCATGATTACTGTGTTATAATCTGACTCAGAGTCAACACACACTGATTACATGTGGGTGGTATGCCAGACTCTTGGGAGGCTGTTTTAGCAAATTCTGGCTATCTGCCGGAACCAGACGCCCATATGGTCGAAGCTTTTGTTTCACTATGAAACTGTAGGTTTGGGTTGCAAAACCCTCTCTTCTCTCTCCTGCTGCTGTCTCCACACACCTCCTTTATCTCCGTTCTCCATCCTAATTTGGCAGGCGATACACTGGGGTAGGCAGATTGCTAAGATCGTTTGCAGCGATCCCACCTCCTGGGACCCACACCCTGTGTAATCCTCTCTCCTTGAGTGTAGGCTGGACCTAGTGACTCACTTTTAACAAATAAACTATGGGAAAAGTGATGGGATATCCCTTCCAAGGTCAGGTTATGCATTAGTCAGGGTCTTCGTGTGTGTGTATGTAGATATATATATCATATATAAAACAATTTTTATTATATGGAATTAGTTCATGTGATTACAGAGGTAGGCAAGTCCCAAGATCTGTAGGAGAGTCTGTAAGCTGGAGACTCAGGAGCTTTCATCCAATGGCTGGCAGACTGGAGAACCAGGAAGAGCTGATGTTTCAGTTTGAGCCCAAAAGGAAGAGAAAAGCCAATGGCCTAGTTCAAAAGCAGTCCAGCAAGAGAAGTTAATTCCCACTTACTCAAGTGAAGATCAGCTTTTCTGTTCTATTCAGGCCTTCAACTGATTGCATGAGGCTTACTCACATCATGGAGGGCAGTCTGCTGCTTTACTCAGTGTACTCATTTAAATGTTACTCTCATCCAAAAATACCCTCATAGAAACACCCAGAATAATATTCGACCAAATATCCAGGCACCAGGTGGCCAAGTAAGCTGACACATAAAATTAACCATCACAGGTTACAAAAGTCTTCCGTGACTTCTGTCTTGTTCACACTTTCTCTGGTTCTTCCTGCTTTCTTGCTCAGATGAAGCAAGCTGCCGTGTTGCAAACTGCCCTGTAGAGAGCCCTGCATAGCAAGGAACTGAGGTAGCTTCCGGCCAACAGTCAGCAAAGAGCAGAGGCCCTCCTTCCAATAGTGGGTGAGGAATTTCATGCTGCTAATTGCTACATGAATGCGTTTGAAGGTGGGTCCCTCTCTGTCTGCCGAGCCTTGAGATAACTGTGATCATGGTTGACATCTTGAGTATAACCTGGGGGACCTGAAGCAGAGAACCCAGCTAAGCCATGCCTGTATTCCTGGTCTCCAGAAATCATGAGATAATAAATGCTACTAATAGCATTTTATTTGGGGGATTTTTTTTCTTGGCTCTAGATAACTAACATATCTCCAAACTTTTGCTAGGAGGGACATACACATTGTTGAAAAAATTCTACCTGTGACTGGGCGTGGTGGCTCATTCCTGTAATCCCAGCACTTTGGGAGACCGAGGCAAGAGGATTGCCTGAGTCCAGGGGTTTGAGACCAGCCTGGGCAACTTGGCGAGATCTCAGCTTTACAGTAAATAAAAAAATTAGTTGGGTATGGTGGTGTGCACCTGTAGTTCCAGCTACTTGGAAGGCTGAGGCAGAAGGGTCACATGAGAACAGCAGGTCAAGGCTATGGTGGCCATGAGCATGCCACTACACTCCAGCATGGGCAGCAGAGTGAGATGCCGACTCAAAAAAAAAAAAAAAAAAAAAAAATCTTTATCTGTGGCATTTAGGCAGTATAGTTTAGGGAAGAATACTTACCAAAAAAAAAAAAAAAGGAAGAAAGAAAAATAAAAGTAAATTCACAGGAACTAGAAACGTAACTTTTCTGAGTGTTGTCTATTAGCTATCCTGTGATGTGCCCTTTCTTTCCACCAACTGTCTCCACCAACTAACACCCCAATTCCACTTCCCTTCTGCTTGTGCCTCGTTCTACCCTATTCCACACAGCATAAATCAGTAAACAACAGACCAACATATTCAGGGACTCACTCTGTGACTCTTTATTGGAAATAAGGTGATGATGGATTTGTTTTTGTCACTAAGGACTGAAAAAGTAAGTGTCAAAATACTATAAGAAAGGGATTGGCAGTAGCCAGAAACTGCCGGGGGGGTGGGTGCATAACATTAATAAGGGTACCTGATCTCAAACCAGGCAAAGTGGGGACCAAAGGGAGGTTCAAACTTTACCTGTGCAATGACCTCTTATATACCTAATCCTGAATTGTACCCCACATCTTAAAAAAAAAGTAAGTGTAGCTTTTTTTGTTCCCCCTGGAAGCCTTGACTACATAATCATTATATTTTTCTGTAGTCACACAAAAGAGAAGGGCATAAGCTTGGCGCCATGGGCACCTAGTTTTTAATTGACTATGCAAGCTTCACATGGACTATCCAGGTACCTAAATATCCTGGAGCCTCCATTTCTTCATCTATAAATTGGTGTGATGAGTCTTCATAGAATTCATGGGAGTATGAGATAATATATCAGCAAGACTAAACGAGAAAACATTTGATCAAGTGCATTAGCCAAGTACCTGGTATACCTAATAGTTACAAAAAGAAAGTTTTTTCTTTTTTTAAAATTAATTTTTATTATAAAGATGTGGGGTACAATTCAGGGTTAGGTACACAAACATTGATCATGCAGATACCCTTGAAGAAAGGTACCCTTGAAGAAAGTTCTTTCATCTTCCAGGGGTATATTGCTTTTCTCTGTGGTGCAGTAGCAAAAGGTGAATCTACCTTAATTTTTAGGTACAGAAGTAAAAATTCTACAGTTTCAAAATTTGCTTGTAAAAAAAATGCTTGATGACCAAAGTCAATAACTTGCTCTGAATGATTCAGGTTAGAAAGATTGCACTGTTTGTAAAAGTGAAGTCAGAGATTAAGAGCTGGACATGGTAGAGAGCAATGGGACAATGAGTTGTAGAGCTAGACTACACTTTGGGCCCACAGAGACCCATGAGGCTTAGACAGTTCTCTAAGACTAGATTATAGCATTTTAGTTTCTGCCTGGGATGTTCCTCATCCAATGGGTCAGACATTGCTTTGCAGGCAAACTTTCCTTTCCCAGTAGGTACAGGCTCCAATCTGTATAATGCAAAAGCCCTGAGGTCTGGGCACTACCTGTGAATGAGTATTTTTTGGGCGTCTGTTTATTCATCGGTATTGCTGTAGCACTTTGATACTACTTGGCTGTTTTAAACCCAAGATACTGGGATGCTCATTTAGGTTAAGAACATGCTCAACGCCAACAGCATGGAGCTTCTGCCACAGGTCAGGTGCTAGAGGACACGCTCAGAGTCTTGAGACTTCCAGGATTGCAATGCAAGGCATCCAGCATCCTCAAGGTTACTGAATACTGTTAAGTCCAGCATCTGAGTGCCTCTGCTGTAAAAAGTAGATTTGTCATTTCTTGGTGCTGTCTACTTCCAGGTTGTTGCTGCCATGCCAGGGGTCCACTTCACCTGCTCTGAAGTTCTCAGGAGTGGACCAAGCCTAGGGTGATACCATGTTGGCACTGAAGAGGATCAGAGGTTCTTCTAGGGGAAGGCCAATTGGGTGACTATGAAAAGCCTTCACGAGGTTGTTTTGACTGATTCTTGCAAGTATAGAAACAAAATATTAAGATACCCAGAAAATGTCAGACTTGCAGAAAGATTTACATAATCACACTTACGTGTGACTAATACAAAAACAGAATACGGGTTTATTAATTTACAAGGACGATGCATTCCTGGTGTAACTTTTCACCACCACTTTTTCCACGTCAAGATATCCCAGAAGCTGGATGAGTAAACATAAAGTTTCTTGGTAATAGAACTATCTTGTGTAAGATTTCATCCAGACCGCAGGGAGACCTCATGAGACACCCAGGCTTCTCTGCTGAGTGTACATCTCTAGAGGCAAGCACACCTCAGTGCCCTGATTCAGAATTTCTACCAGTTTCCTGGATGCAGCTAGACACACATTGCTAGGTTTGCTTCTTAGCACCTGGGTGTTTTATGTTGGCGTTGCGTTTCTTTTGACACATTCTTTCTTTGGAAGGGTTAACTATCTTGGTGGTTACTCATAATATATACTGACTTAAGTAGTTTAACTTCAAGAGGGTCCAGTGAAAGAAGACAAGCTGAATCATTCCAGATTTCAGAGTGTCATCCAAAGGACCCTCAGGATAGCTAGGACCATCAGGTAGTAGAAAAAAAGAGTTTTATTGTCAATATCAGTTTGTAAACCATACAGTGATAGTCTCTGGCATGAACTGAAATTGTTATCTCCGAGGAGCAAAGAGAAGGTTAGAACTTTTATAGAAAGGAGAAATGCTAGGTATTGTTCCTTGAGAAATTTTACTGGCACTACCAAGGTTTTGAGGAGATGGCAAGGAGTTGGGGGACTACTGACTACGCTGACTAGAAGCAGGAGGAAGAGAAGGTGCATCCTTTTGGTGAAGTACTTATTGTTAAAAACCAAAAGAGAAGAAGGAGGTTTTGCTGTTACGTTAGGAAGCAAAAACTGGGGTCCTTTTCTAAGGTGGTGCCCCAGAACGTGCAGATTCTCAACCGGGAGAGTGACAACTCCATGTTGGTCCAGGAGACATCAGGAGGGCCACGGTGGAGAGAAGGTCACCACTCTGCGGTGGCAACAGGGCCCGAACAGCAGGAAGGAGAAGCACACCCTAGTGGCGAAGTGAACGAGTATCAGGATGATAGCGATTACATAGGGTTGGGGGAGAGGAAATGGGGCCCTTTTCCAGTTTTCTTGAGTAACATAGTCCTCGAGGCTTATGATACACAGATATAGTGGAGGCAGAGAGAGGTAGGGAAGTGTTATATGCAAAACGACTGAAGTTGCATTCTCCAACTCCGTAGATGTGGGGTGAGCCAACTGCATATTGACTTAGAAGGTAAAGACGTGATATTTCTTGCACCTGAGTGTCACGGAGAAACCTCTTCTGAGGATCTTTGCTGTTAATGCCTAAGACACACTTGAGTTGACTCAGGTTTGTGTACACTCTTTTTACTAGACTACTTGTCTACCAGGACTATACATTAGCCTTCTAAGCCCTCTTTCTCTGCCCACCAGCTGATTTTCTACATATACCAGCATCAAGTCCCAATGCATTCCCCTAGCTTTAAGGGAAACAGAGGAAGCTGGTAGGTACTGCACATCGAATGCCCATTGGTTTTTCTCTAAGGCAGTAGTGCTTAACTCTGGCTGCACATTAGAATCATCTGGAAAGATGTGGAAAAAATAATTATGCCTGGGCCCAACCTTCAACCAGTGAATCAGAATCTCTGGGGTGGAACCCAAGCATGAGAGATTTTTGAAAGTTTTCCATATGATTTTAACAATTAGCCAGTGAGAGCCATTGGTTTGGGGCCCCATAGTAGACTGTAGTAATATAATTCAAAACTGGAGGCTCTGGTAGGATAATTAAAATGTCATTAAGCTGAGAAACAGACTCTCTTTTAAAGTCTCAATATTAACTTTCTGAGAACAAGGAGATGAGTGGACACAGGGGCTTGGCCCTTCAGAAGAAAGGCTAGCCAATGAACGAAGGGTGTGAGTGTGGCTTTGCTTGATGAGGTGAAATGCTGGAAGCTTGAAGTCTTTTGGAATATGCTTACCACTTGAGACAATGTCTGAAGGTTGAGACTGATATGAATTATTTAGGCCTTCAGAGAGACTCTTTGCAATGGAATCAATTTTCCTTATCTTTTCTTCACTTAGACAGACTGAAATGGTCAAACCTCCAGAGTAAAACTGACTTTACCAACAGCAGCAAAGAGAAAGTTCTGATGTTAGCTACTGTGTTGCTGATAAAACCTAAAATTGATTGAGATGCCCCTTGGGAGGTTTCAAGAAAACCTAAATCTTGCTGCTAGAAAGTGTTATAATAATTTTCTTTGTATTTCATATTCATGAGATATGTGAGATGCATTTAATGAGAAATCAGACAAGAGAGTAGAAGCTTGGTCTTTTTAAAGTGTGGCAGAAGAAAGGTTCAGAGGGTGTGTTGCAAGTTCATACTTTCTTTTTTCGTGAGAGGTTTTGGGCTTCTGGCCCCCCAAAAGTGTCAAACTCAAGAGCTTTTCTGCTTCTGGTGTGAATGAAGTGACCAATATGTCCTGATTTGCTCCCAAAGGGTTCCAGTTTATAATTGTTGTCTTAATTTTCAGTAGCTCACCTTTTCACTTCCAAATGTGTCCTGGTTTAAGTAAAAGATCACCTGGTCACCCTTGTCATTATATAGTGAACCTCTGAATTGGGAAGAAGAGACTTGTGTTCCAGCACGACTTCTTCCTCTCTCTAGCTCTGTGCTCAGCAAGTTAATTTTCTTTTAGGGACTTAGTTTCCTTCTCAGTCAAATAAGGGATGATCTAACCCAGGGATCTAGGGACTAGCCTCCCGGCCAGTGAACAATATTACATGTAGATTTTTGTGTGAGTTTTGTATATATGCCTGCATATAAGTCATTGCATGTATAATTTTTTTTCCTGGGAAGAGTTTTGACAGCTGTCATCATATTTTCAAAGGACTTTATGATCCCAACTAGTAAAGAACCACATTGGATGAACTCTGCAGTACTATCCATCTCCAGAATTCAGTGTTTCTGCATTTATGCTTTTAAAATAGAACTTGGGAGTCAGTTAAAATATTGTCTGAGAATATCTCCACAGTGAGAACTGTATCATAATTGATTTTCCTTGTACCAAACAAATAAATGGAATCTTATTTTTAGAGACAGGCAGCCCACACATTGCAATGATAAAAGGACTCTCCAACTAGGCAGACGGGAACCCTGCAGTTGGTAATACAGAGGCTTCTCCTTTGGGAAGAACACAGGAAGGGAAAAAGAAATACCCAGGGGAAAGCATGGGTCTTTGTGAAGTAAGGATGATTTACAAGGCAACCAAAGAAGTGTCTCGGCCTTCTTGTCTAAGACTGATATAAAAGAGAATGGGAAAAAAGTAAGTAAGGAAGTAATTATATTATAGACCAAAAGAAAGGACAGTGAACTAGGAATCTGCAGATGTTTTCAGCTCTACCATAAGGCTAGTGCATGACCTTGGGCAGATCAGTTTCCTCATATGCAAAACCAGAATCAAACCGCGTGATCTTTAACTGCCGTGACTCAGTCCCTCTACTTGCTCATTTTAGCTCATTTACTCCCTTTCAATGACATTGATGAAATCTTCCTGTGTCTCTTTTTTTCAGAATCAGTGCACTTGCCAAAGGCTTTGATATACTGCGTTTTTTTCATAAATTATGCCTCATTAAGGACATTTCATATTTTACAACTATTTATTATAGAGAGAAAATTTGCTTTGAAATGATAGTCATAATTTTCATAGTGCTTTGTTCTGAAGAATGTATCACTTGAGCAAGATAGAGGTTGCTTTTTTGGTTCAGAGTGAACCCTGAAACAATTATGAAATTGACTACAAATGGATCAAAAAGTGACTTGAGCAAAATTATTCAGGGGATCAGACTGGAGGCTGAGACGCCCCAGAGGCCTAGCCCTGATAATAACAAGAAACATTTTGGTGCTAGCCCAAATTTCGTTGGAATATTTCATGAAGTAACTCATGGGTAATGATAAAGAATTTGCTGTTGACTGTGTGTATCATTGAATAACTCTCAGTAACAATTTCAGATATATTATTTATGTTCAGAGACAACTCAGGTCACAAAAGTAATAACTTTTGATCAGGCAGCAATATCCAGCAAACTATATCAGTTGTCTCTGGAACTTGACCACCTCATGGGAGATGCAAAATGATCCATTGGGTCATGAGGAAGATATTAAACTCCTGATTAAACTTCTGTTAGGTATGCTATAAAAAATGTTTAAAGGACCCCTAAGCTAAGCCATTGTCTATTCTTTGCAAGGTGTTTTCTTGGGAGATACATATATACAATGGGCTTTGCTATAGGAAGTGATAAGATTTCAACCCTATAAGAATCTTGGGCATTTCTAATGTGAAAAGGAGTGATGGGTTGTGTCTGATATCATGTGTTAACAGTTTGAAGATACTGAGGACAGGGCCTACACAAAATGGTTGAACAGTGGATTTGAGACATGGTCCCTTTAAAGTCACTTTTGTGGTGAAGGTCACACAGTCCAGACATCCGGGGATTCTTGCAGGTATCACTACAATCAGTACCCCCTGCCCTGCAAAAGGCTCGTGCTCTTCCTTCTCTGTTACTTCTTTTATCAAGTGACAAATAAAACAAAATTTCAAGTTCATTATAGCGCCAGTATTGCTTATGTCAATGCCATTCAAAAGAATAAAGAACGAGAAAGAAAAATGGACAACCCTCACGAGGAAAACAACTGAGAATAAAAAGATAATATCCAAGCTAATTCCTGATTCTGGGCTGAGGCTAGTGACTTTCAGTCTTTGCTCTTCATTAGAATAATGTGGGGGTATTTTTAAAAATACTAATGCCTAAGACCCATCCCTAGACATTCTAATTTGCTTTTTCGTTTATTTATTAGAGACAGGGTCTTGTTCTGTCACCCAGGCTGGAGTGCAGTGGCGTAGTCTTGAACTCCTTGGCTAAAGCAATTCTCCTGCCTTAGCTCCCTGAGTAGCTAGACTACAGGCAAAAGCCACCACAGCTGGTTAACTTTAAAAAATTTGTGTAGAGACAGGGTCTTGCTATGTTGCTCAGGCTGGTCTCAAACTCCTGTACTCAAATGATCCTCCCACTTTGGTCTCCCAAAGTGCTGGAGTTACAGGCATGAGCCACTGCACTCGACCAGAAATTCTAGTTTAATTGTCTGGGGTAGAACTTGGCATCAACTCTACCTCCCATGTCTTGATGGTGTGAAGATTGTTAAGAAATGCCCTGTGATCAGTTAATTTCTGTGATAAACATTCAATGTTAAATATTCCAGCTTTCTTTCTAGCTGACTTTCAAGAAAAACAATACTCTCCCAACTCATTAAATATCCATGCCCTTGTGAATTAGCAAAAGTAAGAACTGACACCTATATAACTTAAAAGTTACATTTAAGAAAGCAAGGAACTTGGCATTCAAAAGAAGAAATATTGGTCATTCTATCAGAAATTAGTTTCTCTCATCCTGGTCTTCTGGAGATGTACTTTTTTATTTAAAAATCTCTCTTCTCCATTTTTCAAACTCAAGTATGGACATTAACTTTTTCCTAGTCTGTCTGGTGGTGTAATTCAGTTTAAAAAAAAAAAAAGTTGATGAATCATGCAAGGTTGGGGGAATTCTAGAAACAAAATGGCTACCGCAATTCATTCATTATTTTAAAAAAATGAATATTTGGATTTCTCTTGTAAGTTATTGGTTGCATCGAGGATGATAGGAACAAAATATCTAAGGTTGCTCAGCCATTCTCCTCAAATTGAATCTTCAGATGGAACTCATCCATCATTTTAGTGCTTCCCCTTTGTGGTATTCCTGTTGAATTCCGTCTGGTAAGGAGCCTTCAGAAATTTGGAGAACAGAAATAGTTACTACATAAAACTAGCATAAACTTTTTTGGAGGATTGCTGGTTTTGGTTTACTCTTGGCACTTTGAATTGTTAAAAAGGGGGAAGTTAAAAGTACAATAATTGGTATAAAAATATGTGGATAAAGGAAGAAATCTGATTACTCTCCACTAATTACTCTCCAGCTCTGAAGAGTATGAAAAGTAGACTTTGTACCAGGTAGTTTAATAAAGGAAATTCAGCATGAGGAACTAGTAAAACAAGCAAACAAACAAACAAACAAAACAATATTAGAAAAGGCAAAAAAGCCAAACAGGGGTCTGGGGTTGGGGGGCAGTGCAGAGGCAGGAAACCAGGGTTGCTGGATGCAGTTATTAACCATGGTGGAAGCTCACAACAGGAGCTGGGTGGGTCTAGGAAGGGAGGAGCTTGTTTGCTAGACTATAACCCGGAAAGGGAGGGAACAAATACCCCGACTTCTTCCATCTTCCAGCCCTTTAATAACATCTCTAGTGTCTTCCATTGGCTGAACCTAACAGGAAGCTCATTGTTTGTAACTGCAATACAATTTTAGCAAAACAACACTAATTGTCACACTAAATTAATCTTGTTAACTTGAGCTGTATTGGTTTGGTAGTTTAGAATTTGTAAATTTGTTTTGATATTATAGTTATTTTGCATAATGAGTTTATATCTAGTTTTACATTTATATATATATTTAAGTAATAGTCTAATGAAAGTAATTTGTCAACATTAGGAGCTTTTGAGAATATTTTTCCTCCATAAACAGGGCATACATTACTCAAGTTTGACAATAATGGCATAAAATTCTGGTAGCAGAAATTACTCAGGATTTAATTGGAGAAGCAGGGAAAGGGGGTCCGAAGATTACCTAAGATTTGGGTCACAGAGAGTAGGGAGTTCTCAATTTTGCTTATGATGACTGTTTTAAATGCATACTTTTAAAAAGGAGGATGTTTACTAAAACTTCAACCCATAGGCAGACTTTGCTTTTATATCACAAATATGGAATAAAATACTTTAAGTAGAACAATATAAATGTAGTCAACCGTGAGGTTTGACTCCAGGGTTGACTTTCTACGTGGGTGATCTTTGCAATATGTCCTTTTTTTTTTTTTTTTTTTTTTTAATATGATGGGCTTTGTAGCTTCTCCTGATTATCATCAGGAAGTGTTTGACAGACCTGAAGATAACCCCAGAGGACAGGATGAAAGCAGCTGGCCTTGAGTCTCTGGTGACAATGGAACATGGATATTAGGGATAATGACTAGTCCCAGATTGGGTGATATCTTGGGCTCACTGGTAGATGCATTTTGTCTAAGTTCCTGTCCATCCCATACAGAAAACAGATACAAATGCAAACAAAACTTCACCAGTTTCTCCAGTGATTGAGATACACATAATATTTGTAAAACAGAATAAGTATCTTCATTTTAAAATTTGATATACTTGTAAAATCTTTTAAGTATGCAGAAAATTCCATGGCAATTATGTATATAGCATCCAGCTTTGACTACTAATGTTTCATAATATCCCTTTCAGATCTCTCCCTCTCTTAAAAATATATATGTTTCAGATATAACTAAGATTTCGATGTTGATTTTTTGTTTGTTTGTTTAGTTGGGGTCTCACTCTGTCATCCAGGCTGGAGTGCAATGACATCGGCTCACCACAGCCTCAACTTCGTTGGCTCAGGTAATCTACTTCAGTCTCCTGAGCAGTTAGGACTACCAACCCAGTTAATATTTTTATTTATTTTAATTTTTTTTTCTAGAGAAAAAAATCTTACTCTGTTACCCAGGCTGATTTCAAACTACTGGGCTTAAGCAATTCTCCCACTTCAGCCTCCTAAAGTGCTGGGATTACAGGCATGAGCCACTATACCTGGCTTTAACATTTCTTTAAATTTTAACATTTCTTTAGAGTTCTTTTTTTTAACCCATGAATTATTTTGGAAATTAAAATTTTTCCAAATGCCTGGGATCTTTTGGGCTATGTTTTGGGCGAATGATGGTTAGAGAATGTGATACTAATCTTCTGATAGTTCTTGAGATTTGCTTTGTTCCATGGCAATTTTTATACTTTTATTTATGCTTGAAAATAGTGTTTATAATCTAATTGTTGGGGCAATGTTCCATTTATATTAGCTCTTCCATATTAATTGTGTGGTTCAAATAATCAATATACTTATTAATTTTTCATATCTTTCATCTTATTTCCGAAGAAGAGACATTAATAAATTCTACTGTGATTGTAAATTTATCAATTTCTCCTTGAATTTTAATTTTTGCTTTGTATGTTTTGGAGCTGTAGGATTGTGAAAAAACATGCATAAAATTGTGTTATTTTCCAGGAGAATTATTCTTTTTAATATTAGATAATAACCTTTATTATTCTTCAAAATACTTTAAGTCTGGTTTGTCAACTATGTATATCAATATAATAACTTTCCTGTGTTCAGAATTTGCCTGGTATAGAGATGTTCCTTGTCTTATGATTGGGTTACATCTCAATAAACCCATCATAAGTTGGAAATATTGTTTAAGTCAAAAATGCATTTAATGCACATAACCTATTGAATATCATAGCTTAGCCTCACCCATCTTCTCTGTGCTCACACTTACAGTTGGGCAAAATCATCTAACACTGCCTATTTTATCATAAAGTGTTGAATAGCTCATGTAATTCATTGACTACCGTGCTGAAAGGGAAAACAGAATGGTTGCATGGGTACTTAAAGTACAGTTTCGACAGAATGGTGTTTCCACTGAATATGTATTGCTTTTGTACCATAGTTAAGTGTTACCAAAACTCCAGGGGTTTGGTCAGGGTCCTGCTGCTAGCTGCACAGAAAGCCAATCACTGCGATGAGAATTATTACAGGAAGAAGGCTTTTTATTTGGGTGATATCAACCAAAGAGAATTGCAGATTCATTCTCAAATCTGTCTCCCTGTCCTGCTGAAGTCAGGGGTTTATATAGGGAGAGAGAGATGTAGAAAACAGGAATTAGGGAGAAGTGAGGAAGAGGAGTTGGTAAAGAGGGAGGATCTGGCATCTCATTGTCTGGATGTGATGATGTGATTTCAGTTTCTTGGTACTATAGGCCTGAGAGTCAGTTTTCTGAGAAAGGCACTCTGATAAGGCAAATAAAAGTTTCAAGCTTTAAGGCCAGGAAGGTCAATTTATATGTTTATTTTTTTAAAAAAACCTAAAAAACTGTAACCATTAGTTTCTAAGGGGAAGTTGGGCTGGTTTCAAAAGTAAACAAAAACTTAAGTCAAATCATTGTAAATCAGAGGCCATCTGTATATAGTTGTTGATTTTCTGCCTTTCACTGCCATTGTGTTCTAGATGTGTCTCCTGCAAGAAGAATTCACATAGATTATTATTTTGTCTGTTTATTTTTAATCCAGGGAGGCTCTGTCTCCTGATAGATGGTTAATCCTATAATTTTTTATGATTTCTTACTATTTATAATGTATAGATCTGACTGTAAATGATACTTAGGGTATATTACATATTTAATTTTAAAATAGATTTTATGTTGTTACTTCCTTTCCTCTCCTTTCTTTGATTGAATTAATCAAATTTTCTTTATTTTTGCATTTATCTTATGCTGCTTTAGAAGTTTTATGTGTTTTCACGTTCTATTTCTATTTTTTTTTTTTAGTGGTTACCAGTACATTTTTGACACACACATTTGACTTACATAGTCTAAAGTTAATCCTTTAGGACAAGAAATAGACCTTAGGACATTTTGACTTTTAAAAAATTACTAATTTTTAAAACTGAAATTTCAGCTTTAAAAATTTTTGAGTTTTAAAAATTTTTAAGTTCTCCAAATCAAATATATATTTTTTACATTTAATGTTTATTTCAATTTACACACATATTTACCAACTTCTTTACTTAACAGTTATTTTATTGTCATTTACTCTTCAATTTAATTTTATCTCATTCTGGTGAGGTCCTGTGTGTGATATTTTTCATTCTTTGTTGATCGGAACATTTATTTTTATTTTATTTTCATCCTTGAATGATAGCTTAGCTTGGTAAAAAAAATTCTAGGTTGAAACTTGTTTTCCCTTAGCACTATGAAGATATTATTTTATTTTCTTCTGGTCTTTGTTATTGCTATTGAGAAGTCTGCTATAAGTTCAGTTATTTCTTTTTAGGAAATATATCTTTTTTTCACTGATCTTAAGATGTTTTCTTGTTGGTAATCTACAGTTTTGCTTTGATACATCTAAGTGTAAATTTATTTATATTTTTCTCTTTTTGCCCTCTTTGTGCACCCTCTCAAATGAGAGGATTTGTGTCATTTTTCAATTCCAGACATTGCCTCTTTGAGTCTTCTTCATTTTCTCTATGAACCTTTCTAGAAATCCTATTACACAGATGTGTCTTGGATTTTTCACTTGAAGGAAACCAAAATATTTCACCTCCAGAATATACTTTGATATAGTTCAAAATGGCTATTCAAAAGGGCTGGAAATATAAGAATAGTTGAAAAGCTGTCTTTTGTTGGGGAGATTTGCATCTATAGAGAAAATCTGCATTGATTCAACCAGGCTTTCTCTGAGGCTCTCCCTCCTCTGATTTAAGAAAGTTTAACTGAGTCTGATACCTTTACAAGTCTGAAAGAAACGTTCACCATTTATTTTTTCTGAAGGCTGCTATCTTTGAGGTTTCATCTACATAAGCATACTACCTTCACTAGCCAAGCCTCCTTTTCTCTCCCTCTCATGACCTACGTTGCCATCATAACCTGATTTACCACCATGATCTGTTTTGGGCCATGCTCTGATCCCTCATTCTTTCTGTAGCCTCCAGATGGTAAATAAGCTTCTGTATTCCTTTGGAGGGTTGAGATAATCACTCTGGTTTTCTCTTGTACACATTAATAAACGTGTATGCCTTTTCTCCTAATTAACCTGCCTTTTGTTAGTTATTTTTTCAGCAAAATTTAGAGGGTAAAGGGGAAGTTTTCTTTTAGTCCCCATGCACACTATCTTTTATCTTGCTTATATTCTATCTTCTATATTTTTACACTGAAAAAAAACCAAACAGTCTCTACATCCTACTTTCAGGATAATAGCCTAAAATTTTTCTTCCAGTTAGCTAATTTTCTCTTTATCAGAGTCTAACCTGTTGTTTAATCGATCCACTAGATTTTTATTTCCAGATTTTTATTTGATTCTTTAAAACATTGTGTGGGTTTTTTTTTTTTATCATCATGTTTTACTCTTTCACCACGGATTTCATTCCTTTTTAAATCTCGTTAGTCATTTGAAGTACTTCCTTTTTTTAATACTATCTTTCAGAAAATATAAAATTATTTAAAAGTGATATTTGCTTTTCTGTAGGATATTTCTGAG
Organism: Tarsius wallacei; assembly: GCA_963574415.1. Lineage (NCBI taxonomy): Eukaryota > Metazoa > Chordata > Mammalia > Primates > Tarsiidae > Tarsius > Tarsius wallacei. The sequence goes on from CAUYQG010136085.1 coordinate 65,652, forward strand.
AGAACTTTGGACCCTCATTCATGTTGGATCTTTACTTCATATATTATATAACATTTAAAATTGTACTGTGATCTTTAGCAGATTGTGTCCTCCCCCTTCCCAGTTGTAATCCCTGTAGTATCCCCTGTGGAGTATCCTAGAGATGCTTTGCGTGTGCTTCTATGAGGAACCCCGGGCCACCAGCCCAGGAACAAAGCCTATATCACTCTCAAACTGGGAAACTCCCATATCTCAAGGAAAGTGTAAATACAGTTTCTAAGCCTAGGATTGGCATGAACTTGGGGCTTTATTTTCTCGTGGGAAACTTTCTATTTCCCACCCCGTTCTTAGGGCTGAGACAGGCCTCACTCCTGTTTCTATGACTGGTAGGTAGACTTCGTCCAGTTCGTTTACACAGAGGTTGTAGCACTTTAAGGTCCCAGCTTCATGTGGAGGTCTCAGCTGCCACTATCTTCCCTGTATAGATCCCATCCTCATATCTTGTCCTTGTGTAGAGGTACAGGGCCTTTTGCTCAGTCTGGTCTGGGCCCCTCTGTATCTACTATCTTATCTGTTTATATACTCTGCCTTTCTGGCACCTCTTGGTTTTTATATTCTTGGAATTCCTCTTTATTTCTCATGAGCTTAGCTGAGTGTTTAAAAAAGAATTTTTTTTTAATCCCTTTTTATCCAATATTTCTAGATATTTGTAGTTGAAGTCATTCTACTTTAGGTCAGTTGTACATGTTGACAGAACTCATTTATTTTCTATGGAAGAATGCAACAAATTGTATGTATATACATTCCTTATAAAAAATGACATAAGTTTATATATAGAGTTGAGATGTATTTACACAGTGCTCAACTGCGTAATTGAGTAAAATATATTAAAAATATGTTTAATGGAATGTTTGGCACCAAAGGCCAAAAGTCTTTTTTTATTCATCTTTTCCTGTTTAAAAGCTTGTTTTAAAAAATATTTTGCATTCTGTGGACATATTTACATTATCTCACTAGCATAATGTGACTATTGACTTAATATAGGAAAACCCCCACTTAGAATAAATTTCTGTTTTATTCATTTATATCTTGTGGTCAGATAACACGTATATGTGTGGAGGGGTAAGAAAATCATTCAGTATGTAAAATGCATCACATAAAAACATCACCTAACCATCAAGTATGTATCTAGAAGTTTCCTCAGTAAAGCAGATTCTAAGCATTGCTACTGACCTCTTCAGAAAAAAAAGGGTCAGGAAACGGTCAAGAAGGAGAAAGACAAAACTCTCAGTTCAGTGGAAACTCAGTGTTAAACTGGTATAGTGAGTCAGAAGTAATCACAGAGTATTCTTAGTCCATTCTTAGAATGGACATTCCTTGTCTTGTAGCCACTTGGCATTCATTCTACCCTCTTCGGTAATAGCATCAGTTTCCTTTGAGGAAACCATTCTCCATGAACCTGTGAAGCTCCATGTGACTGTAATTTAAGGTGTCTGGTTTTCTCTGAACAACTGTTGAAGATTGGTTCTCTTATCCTGAGAATTTGAAGCTAGGACTGAGTGAAAAGGATCAGAAAAATGATCAGCAAAGGCACTTTTTATCAGTTTTCTCTGGATTCCAGGAACTGCTCTCTTTTTTGGGGAAAAGAGGCAGATTTTTTGAGTTTCATTTCAAGATTTTCCTTCTATTCGGTGGCCTGTACCATATCTTTACAAGAATTTTCATTTCAACTTAAGCCAGTCAGAGTCAATCTCTGTTGCTGACCACCAAACAACCCTGGGGTACTTTACTTTACACACAAAATATATTCCTGCATAAAAGTAGCTTTTGATAAATTAAGTTCCATTTTAAAACTCACTATTTAAGTGAAACCAATGGTGAAATGAATGTAAAACATTGTTCTGAATACATCCAATTTTGGAAATCAGTTATTTTTGCATTTTAAGTTTTCTTCATGTGGGATTCACCTGAATCATATTTTTAACAAATGTAGTTAATTATGCCTTGGCAGGTATGAGAATCCACTGTGTGTATTAAGCAGAGATCTTTGTATTTTATTATGAAGCTTTTACAAAAAAGGCTGAGTGGGAGTTGTGTGCAGGGTGGTCAAGTACCTCTTGTGGTCACATATTTGCTGAGTAGAAAGAGTAGTTTGGTTGAAATTCCCCTTTTTTTGAACTTTCATAATTAAGAAAGGGCTTTCAGTGTTTTATCATTTTGAAATTGCAGTGTGTAATAGGAACTAATGAATCACTTTGTCATTATGAAAACCGAAGTAAAATTAGAATGTTGTTTTGCAGAAGCACATTGGCAGTTGTTCTGTTCAGAGTTGTGTAAGTTGCTCTCTGTGTGGCAGTTCTATGAGTGTTTAAATATATCTACACCCAAACTTCAGCCCTCTGTGGCTTGGACCAGTGTGTTTTTCCTGTCTGAAGTGCCCCCTCCAGTGCATCTTTGCCTGTTGAAGTCTTACACATCTTCCAAGGCCAAACCAAACATTACTTTCCCCTGAAACCTTGCTCGATTCCACCTAACAGAATTAGTCACTCCATTATTTGGACTCCCTAATTCTTTCTTCATCCCACTGGAGATCTTATCTCCTCATCTAACAGACTGAGAGCAGTTGGAAAGACAGGGGCCACTGACTCAAAGCTCTATGCAGAGTAACTATTCAATACCTGTTGTCGAATTAGTTTGTCTCCTTAGGAACTGAGTCCCCTGCTTCTTCATTTAACAGAGAATTCCTGTAATACATTTCTCAGAATATCTAACACATGCAGTAACACCAAGAGACCACAGTTATCTACAGAATGATTTTAGTAATGCACATTGTGGAAACTAACATACCCCTTTGCTTTCTTTTTTGTTTGTTTCCATTTAAATGTTCCCAAATGCTTCAGACTCTGGATACTCTAATTTTGGGAGGTCCAGCAATGCTTTTTAGTGAGGAAAATAACTTCAATTTATCAGACTTGAGGAGAGAGGTGTTTAATTTTATTTTTTTCTGACATAAAACCAAGTCTGTCCCAATTTGGAGTTAATTATGCCCCTGATCATCTTTCGGTAAATGGGAGTTTAAACAGTGGCCTTCATGGGTTTCTGTGGCTCACATAACACAGTCTAGAGGCTCCGTGGGGAACACATGTCTTTCAGAACACCCCAACTGCTCCCTGATTTGGACTTTACGTTTTATGCACACACTATCTTTCTCTGGCCATTGTGCTCTTTCAATTGTTGCCACCGCTGTTAGAAATATTCTACCTTCAGTTCTTTGCCTGGTCAAATCCTACTTATCCTTCGAGACTCTACTGCTACTCTACCACTGAGTTTTCAAAAAACAGTTTTTGAGTGACTTTTACTAGTCAGGGAGACAAGACAGATAAGAACTGTGTCATTGAAGGGTTTACATTCTAGCAAGGGAGACAGATAAACAAGTAAAAATAAATACGATAATCACTGAGTGTGATACAATTTCTGAAAAAAATGAATAGCATGGTATGATAGTGTGTCTGAGAGCCAGGGTTTCTTAGGAAGGTTGTTTTGAAAGGTCTTTCAGAGGAGGCAACATTTGAACTTAGCCCCAAAAGGGAAGCCTTCATCAATCCCTTCTAATTAGGTGGAACATTCCTTCTTAGTGCTCTCATTATCTCTTAACACATCACATAATTAGCCATGTTTTCATATTGCAGTGGGGCACTGGTAAATGTTTAACGAAAAGCCCAGATGTGTAGTCTTTGCCAGTTTCCAGAGTATAAATGCTCTCACCATGACTGATTTCAAGCTACTAAGTTGATGTCCCTGAAGTAAAATTGTTGCCAGTGGGGTGTGGCATGATGTTCGGTAGGTTCTTTTAGCAACCGCTGAATGGAGTTTCAGAGCAGCCAATAGAGTTTTAAAACAGAATTTGTGTGTGTGTGTGTGTGTGTGTGTGTGTGTGTGTGTGTGTGTGTGTGAGAGAGAGAGAGAGAGAGAGAAAGAGAGAGAGAGAGATAGAAAGCCAATGAGGCATGGGCATCTTGAGAAAGATCGTACTTGTCTTTGACAAAAAGCTTTATATGAGAGGGGACCCCCCCCCCCAAAAAGCCAGAATTTATTTCTTAAAAATTTATTTATTCTTACAGGTTTAAACTTCAGTTACCTTCAAAGTACTCTCCGTTTGATGCAATATGCCCATCGAGATGCTTTTTCCACTGTTCAAAATAATTTGGTGCTTTCTAGTGCTTCTACCATTTTTTTGTTTCACCTCTTCCACATGGGCAAAATGTTTCCCTGTGAGGACTTTCTTCATCCAGGGAAACAAACAAACAAAAAAAGTCGTTGGGTTGAGATCAGGTGAATAAGGAGGGTGAGGCATGGGGGTCATGCCATTTTTGGTTGAAAACTGCTGAACATTCAGTGCGGTGTGGGCAGGTGCACTTGTAAATCACCCATCATGAAACTGCCAATGTGCTGAAAGAATCTCCAAAAAAATTCACTGAAGCAGAATGAAGCTTCTTAAAGCAACACTAGTTGATGCACTGATGCCAATAGGTTCCTAGAACACTTACCTAGAGGCAAAAGTCTGTACTACAAGGGGTCCGACTTCCAAAAAATAATTTCTTTTTTGCAGCGAGGGGTGGCCCCCTCGTATACTTTCACTTTTACTAAGCTAACCACTGGCTGAGGTGGTGGACTGCAGATGTCTGATCATGAGTTTTGATTACCATCTCTCAACTTTCTAATGTCACAAGGATCTTCTAAATAATTAAGTTACTGCCTAATTATATTGAGCTTTTAAAAAAACCTCATGTCTGTGTTTTGGTTAATACACTATTGTTTCTGTGATTTGGTACACTGGTAAATCCACATTCCAGCCTGCAAGGTGGTCAGGTCTGGTGGGCTTTGTCAGTCAGGTGAAAGTTGTATACCAATAAGGAAGATGTCTGAATGCTTAATTTATTTTTAACTTAATCTGCCTACAAGAAACTTATCTACCTATGTCTTACCTATATTAAAATAACCTGCCTCAGAATTGAGAAGAGGTACACAGAATTGGCTTGTAGGAACCCAATGAAAACCAGCTTGAGCCAGTTCCAGCATGTCACTGTCTGTCTCTCCCACCAGGCTATTTACTATTTGACGTAGGCAATACCTATTAATCAGTGATTAACCCATGTACATGCACCTATTCAACCTAAAGCCTTTGTTTTTAGTGTTGTTATTATTAACTACAGACTCCAAAGATAACATAAAAAGAACAAGAGTTATGTAACCATTGTGGGTGCTTCTTAAAATGCAGTGATGAAAATATTTATGAAGACATCATCCTTTAATTCAATATTGATTCTTATCCAAAATCAAAAGTTTTGAATGTATTAGGAAAGTAAAGAAGGAAAATGTGTCTTTACACATATACCAAACACACATCAATATTAAGTCAAATACTTTGGAAAAAATAAATAAATTTAAATAGGTTATGCATTCTACTAGAACAAAGAGGAAATCAAAGGTCATAATTCAGACCTGATAAAAAGAAAAGAAAAAAAAGACTTTAATCTAGTCATATGGTTTCTCAAAAAGAGGTGGGGCATGTGATTTTCTTCTCTGAGCATACCTTCATGTGCTTTATGTAGAACCTTAAACAGAGCCTTATAGATAAGACACATGAAAATGTGGACTAGTGAATTTTAATGATTCTTTATCCTAGTGGTTATGTCCATAGACCTTGATGCTGAAAAATAGTGGAGGAAAAACTTTAAAAAATACATATATAAGAAAGATTCAAAATGTTTAAAACCAGAGGGATTTCAAAGTAATTTCCTAGACTGAGCTAAACATACCAGAATGTTCTCTGAATATTTGACAGCTGCTAGAACTAACCCTTCCCCACATTTTCAGTTTATATAGCTTTTATTATGCACTTCTTGTTAGCTGAAATTTTATACTTAGAGAGCATAGGAGATTTAAGATAGCTTCAACCTCATGGCTATTTCTCCCATTAAGAGGTGGACTCAATGGTTACACATGAATGAAAACTGGAACAGAGAGATATTTTTTCCTTCCCTCCCTTCCCTCCTTCCATTCTTTCTCTCTCCCTCCCTCTCTTCCTCCCATATGTTCCCTCCCTCCCTCCCTCTCCCCACACTTTTCTTTCTTTGGCTTTTTCTTTCTTTATTTCTTCCTTCCTATGGTAGAATGAATAAATGGTCCCAAAGATGTTGATGTCTTAATGCCTGGAACCTGTGACTATGTGACTTTGCATGGTAAAGGGATTTTGTAGATATGATTAAATTAAAGATCTTGAGATGGGAAGATTAGCCTATATCGTCAGGTGACTAATATAATCATAGGATTCTTATAAGAGCAGTCAGGAGGGTCAGAAGATAGAAGACGTTAAGAATAGAAGCAGAGGTCAGAGAGGATAAGAAATACTATGCTGCTGGTTTTGAAGATGGAGGAAGGAAGGAATCAGGAAAATAGTTTCTATTTTATTTATTAATAGCAGTCATAGTTTATTTTCTTTTGAAACTATTTATTTTATTTTTTCTGTTTATGAAAATAATCTGTGCTAATTTTACCAAATTTTAAAAAGCTTTTCAAAGTGTAAAAGAAAGGAGAAGGTGTTAATAATTCTACTCTTCTCCTAGACTGCATTACATATAATGTTTGGACAAAATAGAATATCTAGATTATTCTATTTTTGAAGAAATGACTGAGGTAATATTGCATATATAATTTCACATTCTGGTTTTTTTTTTCTATTTAATTGTATATCACAAGCATTTCCCCCAAACACTATAATGTAGCAATGACTCTAATGTTGGGCATTCAGAAGTTTTAAATTCTCATCATAAATAATAATGAAATGAATACTTTTTTTGTATAATTTTTTTTACCGTGGTAAAATTCACAACAAAAATTTTATCATTGTAATCATTTAAAAGTGAACAATTCAGTGGCATTAAGGACCTTCACAATATTATAAAACTATTACCACTCTCTAGTTCCAGAACTGTGCATAAATCTCTGTCTAAATTTTAGTGTGTTTCTGCATAATAGATGCATAGGAAATAAAGTATTGCATTAAAAAACACCATTTTAAAGTACATTCAGTTAAAATAAATAATTTTTTAAGAAAGTTAAAAATTAAAAATACATTCAGAATGGTTGTACTCATTAGCTTTCCAGTGTACAAGAATATTGGTCTCATTGTCCTCATTGGCAGAGTATCATTCAAAATAATTTTGCTAATTTACAAGTAAAAAATAAGATTCTGTTCTTATTTTGTTTGCCTTTGTTTGCTTTTTATGAGGCGGAACACTTTCTAATATATGTGTGAATCAACTATGTTATTGTATCTTGGGAGGCACCTGTGTACTGTTGTGGGATGTCAGGAGGTGAAGTCGCAACTTGGCTTTCGGCCCACTTTCTTGATTCAGTTAGAGGATGCTATTCTTTCTGCTTTATATCTTAGCTTCTATTCAGGATTGTATTGGAAGGAAAAAAAAATCCTTTGGATAATAAAGGTTTGAAAACAACAAATCTGGACTAATGGTTTTCAAGTTTTTGTACATATAAGTAATACTTGAGAAACTTGTTAAAAATGCAATTCCTAAGACCTATCACTGAAGACTCTGTGGGTGGAGCTAAGGAATTTGCATGTTAATCTGGTGCTGGGTTGTCCCACACAGACCTTCCGAAAACCACACTTTGAGAAACATGGCTGTATCCTGTTTCCCAAAGACTAGGATTTACAAGATGTTTCTATGTCATACCCAAGATGATCTTACATAGGAATAAAACCAATGTGGCATTAAGTAAACTGGAATCACTCAAGATGAGAGATTTTCCTTTGCTGTTCTCTTTCAGTCCTTCTGAACAGATGAAGGGCAGGCTCAGTTTGGTGTGAGCCCATTTCGAACAACTTTCTGACACTTATTAACCTCCCTTTTAACAAAGATGGAACAGACCTTTGGCTCAGAGCTTTTGGCTGGTAATAATATCTAGTTAATTGTTAATGGCATTGCTTTTATTAGGTTTATTTGTGTGGTTACCTTCTAATTATGGAAGATTATATTGAATTTTAATTATGATATTGATATTAAGATATTAGGTAATGATAGTAAAGGCATTCTGTGTAAAAATAGTGAAGGTTTAAGTCAAATAAATCAAATCTATGAATCGCTCATTTGGAACACTGGCTGCCATCCAGAAAGAGCAGATCTAAATCCAGTGCCGGTTCAGGGGGTGATTTGGTGAATCTGAGGCGGGAACAGCCATGGAGGTAGCTAAGAAGCTTTGGGAACAGCGCTGGACACTATGTTCTTGGTGGAGTGACAAAGAGGGAAATTTCTCTGTCTTCATAATTTTTGCCTTTTGGCTCACACAACCAGCCTCCTTAACCAGGGTGATACAATTTGCTGTTTATTCCTGCAGATGATTCAGGTGAAAACAGAAGAACTTATGTCCACCTTCAGCGACACATGCGTGATTCTTTGCAGGACTAAAGAGTACCAGACCTTGCCAGCTGGCAGCCCAGTTATTTGGCAGAAGGTTAAAGATACTGCTTTGAGAAGTTAAAGATAGTTTCCCTCAGCCTCTTCTCTAATGTCATGGAAGAAAAAAAACACAACACATCGCTGACTCACCAAGCCATGTAAGGTATAAGGAGGGACTCAAAGAGAAGTTGTAATAGATTCCCTTTTAAAACATGCTAGAGACAGAATTATTATTGACTAAGAAAGTTTCAGGTTAAAAACAAAAAACGTATCCAGATATTTTGCTTTTGAAAAAGTTGATTCTAAACCAACAACCATGGTATTTTCTGATTGACAGGTTAGGTTCCCTACAGGAAGTGTGATTTCCAATGCTAGCAATTTTCCTTTTACAACAATTATTTCTCTTGCTAGTTGCAGTTTACAGTATTGTCTAATTTACTGAACAGGTCTTGGTTTAGAAAATGTTACTTTTTTTCCCTAGGAAAAATATTGTACATGAAGAATGTCTGTCACCACATCTTAATAAAGGAAGTGTTCTACTAGTCTTTATGTATGTATAGATAAGAGCTATAAGGGAAAATAATGATTACAGTTCTATAATACTTTCATCGTTTATAACCAGGGCTAGAAAAAAACAACAACAACAGAAATACATCTTCCATGCAAACTTGCTCCCAATGTCTCTTTCCTTTGTAGATCTCTTTCAATCCTTGAGAATTATGCATCCTGAACGGGAAGAAGACACCCTCACCCCAGCCCGCTTTCCCCTCCAATGTGGACTGAGTGCTGTGTCAGCAGGTAAATGGGCAGTGCTGACTCTCTTGCTTTGTTGGAGTCTGGCACCCTCGGACATGTGAAAGCACTGCCTCAGTTTCCAGAGACCTTGCCTTCAGCATCTGAGGTGGTGAGAGAAGTGAGAAGAGACCTTTGCTTTCTTGGTGTTATCATCAAAAGCAATCATCACGGATCTTTTTGAGCCCCGCCTTGTGTTGGGATGTGTATCAGCCGTACGGAATGGTCTTTCTTGTGGATGAGTGTTTATACCATGTCAACGCTGGTGTGAAGATGGTGGAAAACTCCTATTCATGCCATGGAAATGTAAACACTGCCCCTTTCATCGAATTTGTGGATGGAATAAAAGATAGCCTTAAACATTATTGGCTTCTTTGATCTTCTGTTTGAGAGGCTTGAAAGCTTTCAGAAATAGGAATCCTGTGGTATTTGGTAATGGTGATTGGAAATATGAGTAGAAGTGGAAGTGTCTATGGGAGTAGTACCAGAATTGTTACACAATGCTTCCAGCCGCTGTGTCAGAAGACCCACCCCTGAACCCCTGTATGTGGTTCTCTTATTTCAGTCGCTCTTCTGACTATGACTCTAGGTAGATGAGCTGAAGTCGATGGATCCATTAGAAAACTTCTACTGGCCTTGTCTGGTATGAGTTCTCTTTCCCCAAGGGTATGGACACAGCTTTGGCTCTCCTTCCTGTACTCATGCCTCTGCCGTTCTCATTCTTCCTATTAGGGTCTGGAAGATTACTCAGCAGGTGAAGGGGTTGTACACTATTTGATTTTTAATGGGAGAAACCCTCCAGTCAGAGATAAATCTTACTCAGAGTGTAGGTGGTCGTAAGTCTGAAGTAAAATGTCAGTATGGCATTTCAGCACTTTCAGTTGGAGCCCCCAAGGACCAAATAAATCATACAACAAGGCTATAAGACAGTGGATTTGGCTTGAAATATAATCTGAGCAGATGATTCTGCTTTATCACACCAGAGGCCAAGTTTATTCTCAAGTAGCCATAGCCAAAATGAGGTGGCCTTCTGGAGAAGTAAATAAGTTTTGAGAGAACTTTATTGGAGATCATTAAAAGAGAAAGAGCCGATTCTCCAGGTGGTGCCTGCCCAGAAACAGGGGCTCTGGTGGTTGGCACAAGATGGAACTAAGAATGGGCTCTCTTCTCTTGATAACCAAAAATGGGTTGATGAAGAATCTAGGTTGTCATGCGCCAGTCTGGCATACATCAGCATGTGTATTGCTATGGTTCCAGAATCCCTACTGTATGTACAACTGTGATATGCGAGAGTCAATTCCAATCTTTCTTAGGTAATATCAGATAGCACATAGCCTATACTGTCCCCAGAGTATAGGCCACATCACATAAGGTGAGAGTCCGCTAAGATTGTTACGGGAAAGATGCAGTTGCAGAAGATAATGTTAAAGTTTAAAACAACTGATGATGATCAATTGATTGGGCTTGGACACAGATCCTAGAACTTGAGTGCCTTACTAGTCTTTAACTTGAACTCCAGCTTTAATCAGGCTTTTCCCGTGATTGTGTGGCTAGGAAATAATTCTCTTGGTTTGGCTCTGGTTTGGCCTTTGGGAAATGGCTGTTAGAACTTGGCCCTGATCTTTTCTTTGTATTTACCTGATCTCTTGACTATGTTCCATTCTCCTGAGTTCCTGGTGTCTTAGATTCTTCTGGCAGTTGAGAACACTATCAGTCTCTCAAACCTGCTTCTTATTCTCTGACAGCTGTTAGCATATTACGTTCAAAGGAAAATCTTAGGAAATCCTTTAGGGTCTTCATACCAAAGTGCATTTTTTTTTTTCAGTACTAGAATCACTGACTTGCTTTTCTTTTCTTTTCTTTCTTTTCTTTCTTTTAAAGATGTGGGGTACGATTCAGGGTTAGCTATACAAATGTTCATTATGCAGGTACCCTTGTTGATGAGGCATGCCCCTCTCTCCCCTGGCAGTTTCCCTCAACTGCCAATCCCACCCTCCCTCCCATGGCAGTTTCCAACCACTGCCAATCCATGAAAATGCATTTTGATCGGTATAGCAAGTAAAATTTTTAAAAGTCACAAGAATTCTACTGGTTTAAAAGCAAAAGGAGTAAAAATGCTTTGCATCATGTTTCTAGGGCTTTTTAGAAATTTCATGTGTAAAGCATTTTTTTACTTTCTGGCTAGCCAGGAACTCCAGCTGATTTCAGCTGCTGTTATTTGGTGTACACAAAAAAAAAAAAAATTTTTTTTCCAAAGAATTTTTTTTTTTATCGGTAGTGCTATGCAGCCTGGCATAACACACTTGATGATATCAAAAAAGATAGTATCATCTTTTTTAAATGTAGCAGGAAGTAGAATGCAGTTCTGTTTCATAATTCGGCCAGAAAAAACAAATTACCTTGAGTGACCTGAGGCAACCTGAATTCATTTGACCTCTGGTCCTTATGCACATTATGATTTTGCCCCAGTAAAGATATAAAAGGAAGGTTACTGGGGCTTTCAGAAAGGAGACCCTATCCTTTTCATTTACATCTGATTTATGAACTGTTTAAACTATTTCCCAAAGTCTGCCTTTACAGTTTCTTGTCTGTCTGATAAACACTGCTCAAAAATTCTGCTGGCTTGCAAAATCTCACTCTTACGTGTCTGAAGTCCCCTTTTGGACTCTGGGAGGAAGGAACACTGAAGTCTCCAAAGAGCTGCTGGTGACAAATGTCTACTGCATTTCCTGATGGCAGGGAACAAAAGTGAGACTTGAAAGAGTAAACACACACAGTGGAATCCTTTCTCCTTCAGTTCCTTTGGAGCTAAATGCTGACCTATCAGAATTTTATACCCACACCCCCTCAGCCATTCTCCCTGTCATGCTGTGGTCTGGTCTCCAGAAATATATCCCTTTTGGTTTCAAACTAGATGGAATTATAGAAAACAAACCATAAGCTCCCCAGCCCACAATTTTCTCACAGCCAGGAAGGGAGTGGGTGAGAGGACATGGATTACCCTTTCCATCCCCAACCCCCACCACCTTCTTTTCAAAAGCAAATTCTTTTAAAAATATAGAGAGAGCATAAGTCAGCAGTCATCTGGCAATGGGTGAGCATGATTATCTTTCAAAATAATAATGATGCCAAACTCTGTTGAAAGAGGAAACCATTTTCTTTGTTCCAAAGACCCTGTGATGTAGATAAATATCTCTCAAGGCATAAATACAAAGATGTTTTTAGAACTGGTCCATTTACTAGTCTAGACTTATAGGAAGGCATCATAAAACTGTTATTTTCAGTGGGTCAAATTCTCTTCCAATGCAACCCTATCTGCCCTAGAACTGAAATAAATCCCAGTTTTAGGAAGTATTTGGCAACCCTAGATAAGTTCCTTTCTCATTCATTTGATACAGATCTTGATCAACATCCTATTAACAAGGATTTTGAAGTTTTTTTTTGTGTGTGCTTTCTTTCTACAAAGGAAGTATCTTCTACCTGAGTTAACTGAGGAGACAACTTCTTGTGCTCTGCTGAGAAAAGCCTCTGAATGTAAGATGGTTTAAGTGTTTGGTTGGAAGGCAGGTTTGCTCCCTTTGGACCTAACACCTTATGAGGGTATTATGTGGGGCCTTTTTTTTTTTTTCCCCTTTTACAAGGCACCAGTGAGTATCATTTGCAGTATTAGGGTGTTGGCTCAAAAGAGACATCACACATTATCCCATAGAAAGTATGAGAGCATCTGGGAATCACGAGGGCGTTGATGAGTAACATCCCTGGTAGACACATGAGATCAGTTTTCTTCCCGCTCACCACCACTGAGATCTGGGGGCGGATGGACAGAGGTGAGTTGGTGTGGCATGGTCGCTGGAATACAAGTGGAAATAGTCAACTTGGCTATGCTAAAGCCCTATTTGCCATCTACATGTGAAGCCATGCCAGCATTTGGTACCCAAGGACACTTAGTTCTGGCCTCATTTGCCTTCCTATTTTTAAGGGAAAAAGGTTTCAGAAAGTTGTGTAAGAAAAACTCAAAAATTTCCTTGGGTGCCCAGAAATTGTTAAGTAGGCAACATATTGATAAAATCTTAAAACATATGAATCAGAATCATATGGCATTAATTTTGCTAGAATGACCCGTAAACTTTGACTATCAGGAAGCAAAATCTTGGGCATTGTTTTACTATGGTATCTTCCAGTTCAGAAGAGAACAATGTTTGTACATTTTTCCCTGGATCGGTGATGAGAGTGTCAAATTTTCCTGTTTTCTGAAAAGACTAGAAGACAAATGACATCTTTTGACAGTCCAGGATGGTGCATTTTGTGTAAGAAGAAGCAGACCCAATGCTAGGCGGCTTACATTCTGCTAGGACCTCTGCCAATGACTTAGATTGGTGATATTGAACTCCTCTGCCTGCTTGGGCCTCCGTCTTCCTTTTTTGAAAGGAAGGACTAATGTAGTTGACATTTATGACCCTCACTGAGGTCTCATCAAGTGTGATGACACTCTGGGCATGGAGTGAGTTTAAAGAATAATTTTCCCACTTTCTGAATGTCATGTGTAAAGTGTGGGCAGACACAGGAGCAATGGAGGGTGTGCATGCATGAGTGTGTGTGTGTGTGTGTGTGTGTGTGTGTGTGTGTGTGTGTTTGAAGCTAAAAGTGGCCAGGGACAATTGAGCTACTGCAAGTTTCATTTTTTTTTTCTCTTCATTAAAAAAATCTGTTGCCAAATGTGAGGGAGAGGTAGCTAAATCTTTCTCTAAGACACAGGCAAGTGTTTTTTCCAACTATTTTGACAGAGTTTTGACCAGGAGAACTGTTCACAGATGCATATGCTGATCACCTGTGATCTCCATTAGGAGCTAAGAAGTGGTACTGATGCCGATTGGACCTGGTGAAGAAATGGCCCCAGAGAGGGATGGCAAACTATACGACAACCTAACACGGCAACTCCAATTGACCTACCGAGGCTGTTGGAGAGCTGTTGAGAAGGAGTCTGCAGGTGAACACAGATGAGTTCCATGAAGAAGTGCCAAAATTAACTTGTAATGCCTGTCTTGTGTGTGAGAGGGCAAGTGGTCCTTGTGCTATGTTGTCATTGCCATCGTGGAACATGACAGAGATAACATAATCAGATGGACCGCCTTTCAATCAGATTCACTCTGGGAAAGCTTTGTGATTTTGAGCAGGTGACTTAGCCTGAGTTCAGTGTCCTTCTCAAGAAATGGGAATACTTTCCTTGTTGATTTTTTATGAGGCTGAAGCAAGATAATGCATGTTTGCTTTAATTCTTATGATTGTGGCTAGTCAAGTGGTATGGGCTTGCATCATTTACTTCTCATGAATTTGAGGGGACTTTCTTAGGAAATTCAAGTAATGGAGGGTTCTATTCAGATTCAGCATGATAAAGCAAATATTATTATTTCCCCCTAACAAGGTCAAAATCATGTTGATAGGAAGAATACACATTTCTCAGATGGAGTTAATGGCATAATCTTCAGTAGGAAATGACTCCTTATGGTGATGAACTGTGGATAATTTGAGGCTTGGTGGAAGAAATCCAAGCCCATCCTGGGGCATTGCCCATCGTTGTCTCTCCCATCCACAGAACCAGAGTCTGGAGCCCATTCTTCTATGAAGAAGCGGACATGAACCTCCAGAATTTGCAATATATGATAAAAAAAAAAACAAAACAGCAACCAGGTGTCCAGGGGAAAGGGGATAGAATCAGGAATAGCAAATGAGGTAGGGCTCTAAAGGTGATGTGGGAAGAGAAAGAGAGTAAGGATACTGGGAGGAGACCATGTGACCTCACCCTTAGAGGACTCTCTTCTTGTGGCGTGCAGTGCTCAAATTGCATCTCCCTATTCCTTGATGACTTCGGAATAATTTCCCAAATGCCTGAAACCTCATCAGTGTCCAGTGTCCATCTGTTCAGGAAAGGGAGGGAAGTACTAGTCAGAAGTGAGGGTGGGGAAACCGGTTCCCTCTCCATCCAATGGGATTTGAAAAGCATCGTCATTGTGGGTCACCAGGCAGCATGGAGTCTTAGTTTGTATTTACCTCACACAGCTGGAGAAATAGTCTGCCTGATCCTCATGATGTTGGATAGAATAGATTACATGAGATAGAGAGAAAGGACTTGTTTAGGTTTCTTCATTATCATCATCATCATCTTCATCATCACTATTTCCAGACTAAGGTGACCTCTCCAGTGGCCAAAGTAGCACAATAAACTGTGAACCATCTCTCTAGTTTTCTTGATAGATTGAAAAAAAAAAGACTCACTGGGGATATGTGACGTCATGCTTGAGGACATCCAAATTTCCCATTATCCATTCTGGTTGCTCCCAGAAAGATTGTCCCTAGGACACAATGAGAAAAGCCATTTCCTTCTTTATTGGTTTCCAGAAGAGAACAAAGGCTCTTTGTGACTAGCAATTAAAGAGTTCTCTACATACTCAGAAAAACAAGTGTGTGACTTCAAAGTTCATGTTAACGATGTCCTCCCCATGCTTGTTATTCTCAGCCTGTTTCTCTGTAGTTAGCAGTAAAGTCTTAGAAAAGAAAAAGCTCAAGGATGGGTGAGAGCTATGGAAGGGGTAGAAGAAAGGGGGGAAATCTGGAGGTCTGGCCCATTTTGAGGCTCTTCATCATACAATGGAAAAATCATGATGTAAAGTCTATAAATCAGAAGGATGGCAAAGCCCATGTGTCTCGTGGAAAAAGAGCAGCGCCATCTTGGGACAGAGAAGTTCTCTAAACTGGGGAACTCTAGCAGTTCCCCAAAAGTTTGACACCCCTTTCCCCTATCTGCAAAGGGCACTCTTTGTAAAAAGCTTTGACTACAAACTCACTCCAGCCATCACACAGGGATTAGCCTGTCTTCAAGTTTCTGCTTTCCTTTCCTGTCCTAACGAACCAACCTCTTTTGTGGCTATTTGAAAAAAACTTTTAGTTGCACAATATTCTGTACATGCTGTAATTGGAACATACACAGTGAAAGTCTTTGGAATGTTTCATTTTCAACTGTTTGCAGTTGACAAATATCTTCTCAATGGAAAATTTCCACTTAAAATGTAATTAACTGTTTAGCATGAATCCAAAGTAAGAGGGGGGTTCTTTCTTCCTTCTACCCCCACTCATCTCTCTTCCTTTGATCTATGAGATGACTGGTTGGCTTATCATGGCAGTGTGGCATTGAATTATTTTTTGTCTCTTTGCAAATGCATTTTGTGCAAATCCTATGACAGAACTTGAGAGATTACATTTAGAAAAGCTTCCTAAATTTTTAATTAAAAAAATGTGGTACATATACATGATGAA
>CAUYQG010136087.1:0-60823 GCA_963574415.1 Tarsius wallacei
GCCAAAGAACCAACCACACATGTATGATAGCACTGAGGTAAAAAAAAAAAAAAAAAGAAAAAACAAACCAACCTCAATCATGCTGTGTACATGAAGACTGATATTAGTATTGTTCTTCAAGTTGAACACCTGAGTTTATACCCATTCTTTCATATTTGCTGTGTGCTGTGTATACATAAAAAAAAAAATACCCCCCCCGCCCGAAAAACCAACAAAATTACATTTTCTTCAGTGTATATATATTACTTTTTTTTTTTTTTGAGTTGGAGTCTCACTCCATCACCCAGGCTGGAGTGCAGCGGCACACTCATGGTTACCCCAGCATCGACCTGCTGGGCTCTGACGATCCCTCCACCTCAGCCTTCCAAGTAGCCAGAACTATAGGCATTGCTACCACACCCGGCTAATTTTTGATTTATTGTAGAGATGAGGTCTCGCCAAGTTGCCTGGGCTGGTCTCAAACCCGCAGGCTCAGACAATCCACTCACCTCAGCCTTCCAAAGTGCTGGGATTACAGGCTGAGCCACCAAGCCCAGCCAACTTTTTTTTTTTTTTTAAGAGATGGGGGGTCTCACTATGTTGCCCAGGTCACAGCTATTCATAGGCGTGATCATAGCTCACTGCAGCCTCGAACTTCTGGGCTCAAATGATCCTCTTGCCTCAGCCTCCCAAGGAGGCATGTATTACTTTTATAGTTAGAAGAGTTACGTAGAGTTGTTTCTAAGTTTTTGAAAAACAGTACCAATTTAAGGCTGTCAGACATAATGCATTATCTGGAAATAACTATATTCTCACATTTGCTAACTAGCTACCAACATTAAAGGAAAACTGATTTAAAATTACTTCTGATTTAAAATTAGGATATTTTCTAGGAATGCTATTCACTGGATGGTCTGCATACTTACTCCTTATCCAACTCATTCTATGGTCATAAAGCAGATTCATTTTTATACTGATTTATGAGAGGCCATAGTACGTACTGGGCAAGAGCACGGTCACTGACACTAGACTTCGGGGGTTCTAATCCTAGTTGGTATGAGCTGTGTGATCTGGGCCAAGTTACTTCCTTGCCCCCTGTTTCCTCATCTGTAAAATGGGGATAATGATAGCCCTACAAGTCAGTCTTGTTGTAAGAACAAACAAGTTAATGGATGTTAAGCACTCAGCACAGAACCTGGGCTAAGGTCAATGCTATGTGTCACATAATTTTGAATTGTTTCATCAATGTCTCGGGTTATAATTTTAATTATACATTTTCTCTATGTTGTTCCCCAAAAGGTCATGAACCAGTTGATAATGAGTGCCCAAGGAAGAATCATCATTTTACCAAAACTATAGACCAGGCACAGTAGCTCACGCTTATAATCCCAGCACTTTGGGAGTCTGAGATGGGAGGATTCCTTGAGCCCAGGAGTTTGAGACCAGTCCCGGCAACATAGAGAGACCTCGTCTCAACAAAAAAGAAAATAATTAACCAAGTATAGTGGTGAGTGCCTGTGGTTCAGCTACTTAGGAGGCTGAGGCAGAAGGATCACCTAAGCCCAGAAGTTTGAGGCTGTGGTGAGCCATGATCATGCCACTGCACTCCAGCCTGGGTGACAGAGTGAGACCCTGACTCAAAAAATAAATAAAATCAAATAAAATTATAATGATCAGGTCTTTTCCCTATACCATGCAAGACAAATGTAAACTGTCCTGCCAAACTGTTTATCTGGTCTGAGATGCTTTCTGAATAGGCATGGTTTACTCAAACACGTTCTGGAGTCTCAGGACAGGGGTTCTGGACCCAGGTCCAGTTTTCTCTGCAACTTTTTTAAAGCAACTGAATACCTGGGGGTTCAGTGTTCTCTTAGGTAAAATGAGGACACAGAGCTCCCTGCCCCATGCCTTTGGGGTCCCTGGACTTTGGTATCTTTTAATCATGGTCTAAGTGGATGGCAGAGGCATATCTCCGCAACTCTGTTCTTAACAGCTAACTCTTCTATTTTTAAACATGAGCATGTACCAGATGATCCACTTTCAACCTGCAGCAAGAAAAATTCACAGTGAAATGATTGCCATAATCCATGATGTGTCTCAAGTTGTACAAGCTGAAATCTATACAGCTCTTGGGTGCTAAATGTCTCAATCTATAAAAAGAGATGGGTGGTATTTCATAAGCTTTGGATACACTAAAATAAGAGCGTGTTCTCAATTTTAATACTCTATTATCTTCTTAGCTGTGGGACACTTGGCCCAGGCAACACAGAGGCAAAGTGAAAGAGCTCCAGTCCCCAATATCTGCTCCAGGTATGAAACACTGCACATCAAGGACCCAGGCTGGCCCACTCCATGACACACCCTGACATCCATCTGATTCGACTGGAATAGTGATTCACAACAGGAGTGGGGGTGGGCTGAGGAGACGCAGGGGCAGCATAAGAAAGGTATCTTGGGAACTTTTTCCAAATACCCATCACCCTCCCACCAACCACTATTCTGCTGTGCCCTTGTTGAAGAGGGATGTGAGGATATTAACCAGGTATATTTTTAAAAGGTTCCCCAGGTGATGTTAACCAAAGACCTCCTATTCACTGTTCCTCTCATCCCAACTCTTAGTCAGCTGACAAAGTTGAATAATTATTAAAAAAAAAAAAACAAAGTGAAAGACACTGGGAGAGAAGGGCAGATCCCAAAGATGTAGGCTCCATCAAATGGTGGTTGGTGCAAAAGGTAGAACCTCTTCCCACGCAATAAAGAGAAATGAGAATAACATAGAACTACCCACCCCATCTTTAACTATGTAGCTGAGCCCAGAAGTAAGACATTCCTCAATCAGAAATAGGCCCTAGGGCTGGGGTTCTCATGCCCAGGTGGGACAAAAGACTTGAACCTGGGCACCAAGGGGGTGGGCACTGGAATCGAGACACTCCTTCTGTCAGTGAAAGGAGCCAGGACACTCTATCAACAAGGAGGCCTGAATCAGCCTGAGGTCTGAGGAGAGGTTGGGGAGGAGGGCAAGAAAGAATCACCTATGAAAAATGGAGACCCCCAAACCTCCACCTCAAGCATAGCTGATATCTAAAATCACACAACCTGGTACAGGAGCCCTGAAGTTCTCATGGTCAGAGGACACTGAGAAGAAACAAACACAAAATTGCATTATAGCAATACTTTACAACCCAAGGCACACTGAACTCTCTCAGAAAGAAACATGTGCACTCACTAAAGATAAGTTCACAAGAGAAAACTGCAAAGCCAATGAAAGAAGGGCTCACTATGAGAGAGAAATCAGCAGACACAAAAACAAGATTAACTCCCCATCAAAGAGAGAAAAATAGAACAATCCACACTAGATTACACTGTAGCCACATTTAAAGTGATTAAAAACTCACTAAAATACCACCAAGAATTTTTTAAAACTAAACAATTTGATTCAAAAGTTCATAAAGAAAAAGAAAAATTAAGAAAAAAGGCAGAGAAGTTTTAAAAAGAGAATAATGAAAGGGAACAGATACTATGAGACATACCAATAAAATAGAATGGAAAATCCACATATATATCTCTCAAATATTTGCTGGAATTTGGTATGCAATCATTGCGGGATTTAAAATTAGTGAAGAAAAGTTGGATTTTTTTGATGTTATAGCAATGGGGTAGTCATCTTGGGGAAGAAAAGTCTAATCTCTACAGTCTATGCCAAGGTAAATAAAACAAAATTACTTGAATAAATCACAAAATACTTTCAGTGAAAAAGGCCATTTAAAATGTAACAGTAGCCGAGTGCCTGTAATCACAACACTTGGGAAGCCAAGGCAGGGGGATCACTTGAGACCAGGAATTCAAGATCCACCTGGGCAACATAGCAAGACCCCATATCTCTAGAAAAAAATTATAAAAATTAGCTGGGCAGGGTAGTATGTGCCTACAGTCCCAGCTACTTGGGAGGCTGAGGTGGGAGAATCATTTAAGCCCCAGAGTTCAAGGTGAAGTGAGTTATGATTGTATCACTATACTCTAGCTTGGGTGACAGATGCAAAAAAAAAAAAAGTAACAGTAGGACAACCCCCTCCAGTCCCCTTCCGCTCTGGGAGTTTTTCTGTCCTCTCAATAAATCCTGCTCCCCCCCCAAAAAATAACAGTAAACCCAAGAGCCTTAAAGGAAAAGACCAAAAATGTTTAGTGTAAACATTTTTTTACACTAAAACACATTATAAGCAAAACTTTAACATTTACAAGTAAAATATGAAGTATAGTTTTTTCTTCAAATATTAATTATTCCATTACATATAGAGTTCCTATAAATCAATTTTAAAAAACCCTTAAAGATCCAACAGAAAAAAATGGACAAAAGATATGAATGGATAGTTCAAGGAAAATGATAAATAAATGATCCCTCACATATGAAAATAAACTAAAACTCACCCATAGAAAGTAATACAAATTTAAATTATACTGGGATAATCATTTTTCAGCTTTTAGATTGGCAAAATTCCCAAAAGTTTGGTGACAGTGTTGGCAGGGCTGACTGGAGAAATATACTAGAAACCTGGTAAGGCCAGGTAAAAGTGAGTGTAATTTCTACAGAAGGCAATATGATGATATTTACCAAAATCACAAATTCTTATACCCCTTAGCTCAGCAATCCTACTTCTAGTAATGTAAATGGAGATACATTTTCCTTTATGTGAATGGAGAGATATACCTGGTGCAGTATTGTTTGTGACAATAAAAGGCTGGAAACACTCTAAATGTCTATCAATAAGGTACTGGTTATAAATTAGGAAACCCTCTATCTAATAAACCACGAGTCTCAAAAAAATGAGGCAGCACTTTTTGTACTAATATTATGACCTCTGAGGAAGTGGGGCGCTCTGTATTATACCTTCTGAATATTACCTAGCATTTAATTAAATAAAAATAAAATGATTAAGAAAAGCAAAACCACAATAAAACTATTACAGAACACTACAGAAAAGTTGACCAGTATATTTGTAAAAGTAACAAATAGAATTTCTAGACATGAAAAATATAGTCATTGAAATGAAAATCTCAATGAATAGGTCAAACTGTAGATTGAACATAGCTGAACAGATAATTAGGCCAATATGAGATGTTTCTGAAGAAATTACACAGAATGCAGCAAAGATAAAGAGAGGAAAATATCAATGAAAGGTCAAGGAACCTGAAAGAAATAACGAGAAATCTCAAATTAGTCTCACATGAGATCCCAGAAGAGACTAGAAAGAATGTACATGAGGCAATAGTGGAAGAGGTAATAGCTGAGAATTCTCTAAGACTGATGACAAAATATATTAATTTTTTGATTCAGAGAGCACAAAGGATCTTGAGCAAGATGAAAAAATAACCTATACCTATACATATCATGGTGAAACTTCAAAACACTAGAAATTTAAAATTAAAGCAGTCTTAACGGCAACTAGAGAGAAGAAATAGATTGCATCCTTAAAGGCATAGCAATTGAGATCAACTGGGGTCTTTTCATCAGCAATAATGATGGCCAGAGGACAATGAAATAGCATCTTCAAAACATTAAGGGAAAATGGTCAACCTAGAATACCATGTATAGTTAAATTATGATTCAAATGCTGGGGCAAAGTAAGATTTACCTTTTACAGTTTTTTATTTTAAAAAATTCTAAATAACTTTCTTCAGCAGAAAGAACATTTCTGTGTAGTGTTTAACTGAAGGGATAGTCAATAACTGTCTCCTTTGATGGACTTTTGGATCGTTGTTACCTTGATGCAAATGATAGTTTTATGCAGTTATGTACTTATCAAAAACAGTAAGTCCCCTACAGATAAACCTTCAAGTTGCAAACTTTCAAAGATGCAAATGTGTGTTAACATGTCCAATCACATAAGTTGGTTCATGTGTCTGGTGCACACTGTCACGTGCATGCATCCTCTATGAGTAGTTGTGTTTTGTGTACTTTACTGTATGGTACATATAGAGTACAGCAGTACAGTATCTTTATTTCAAGCCCAGGATGTCCAGAAGCAAGCATAAAAGCAGTGGTGATGTAGCTGGCACTGTATAGCTGACTTTGTTAGTTGGGTACATTGGCTAACTTTGTTAGACTTATGAACAAATTGGACTTATGAATGTGCTCTCAGAATGGAATCATTTATATATAAGGGATTTACAGCAATGTATTACTTTAGTTATTTTGTGAATAAAGCTGCTGTGAACCTCTGGTCAAGTCCTTGGATGGACATACACATTCATTTCTCCTTTGCATATGCAATTGCTGGAGTATTGAGTAGTCATATGTTAATGTTAGTAGAAACTGTCAAAAAGTTTCCATTCATAGTATACACTTTTGGAAAACTGAGAATCACTAAATTCAGGATTAAGAAGGGAATTCTACAACCCACCCCATATATAATGCTCAATGGTGAAACATGACAAGTATTTCCTTCAAAGGAAAAGGACAAAAAAGCATCCATTACCACAATTTCTATTCAATATTGTGTTATAAATAAATAATATAAATAAAAGATATAAAGATTGGACATAATTAAATAAATATAAATAAAAGATATAAAGATTGGACATAATTAAAAATGTATTATTTGCAGATTATGTGACTGTCTTAATAGGAAATTCAAGTGACTCTAAAAACCACTTAAAAAGAAGAATTTAACAATGTGGCTGGATAGAATATTAATATACAAAAAACTGCACATCTATACCCCAAACAACCCACTAGAAAATGCAATTTAAAATAATTTCATTTGCAGTAACAGTAAGAAGAACTAAGTTATCTAGTAATAATTCTGGGTATAAGACCTTTTTGGAGAAAATTACAAAACACTGCAGTAGGGCATAAAATAAGACCTAAACAAATGAAAAGATTTAGCACATTCATGGAGAAAAAAATTGATACTGTAAAGATCTGGTTTCTTCTCAAGCTAATCTATCAATTCAATGTTGTTCCAATCAAAATCCCAAAAGGGTTCTTCAGGGATCTTAAAAAGATTAAAAGGGCAAAGGTAGCCAGGACAATTTTAAAGAAGAATAAGCAGAAAGGTCAAGTCCCTGCCAGATATTATCTTTTGACTACAAAAACCAAACTATATGGTTTAGTTCAGTGATAGGGAATTAGACCAGAGAGACAGAAGAGAGAACTTGGCACATGACAAAGATGCTATTAAAATTCACCAGGTGATTCAAGTTGAATCTAATTACAACTCTAGAACTAAATTTAAGGAAATATGAGGTTAAATGAACATGTCAAATAATAGCACTAGGAAGTACTCAGTTAAAAATAAATGTGACACAGTCTACAAAACAACAGACCTTCCAGAAAAAGCAAAACAGCTAATGAAAACATTTTGGGGACAAATGGGGAAATCCGAATATGACCTAGATATAACATGGTGTTTGGCAGAATTGTTGTTTTTTCCAGAAGCGATCATGATATTGTAGTTATATGGGAGAATGTCCTATTTTTAAGATGCATAGTGAAATATTTGGGGAGTGAAAGTCATAATATCTGCAGTTTATTTGCAAGTGATTCAGCAAAAACAACTTACAAACATACACATATCCTGATATTTGATAAAACATTAAAAATTACTAAATCTAGATGGTTGGTATGTAGGACATCACTGTATTACTTTCAGTCTTTTCTTTTTTTTTTTTTTTTGAGTTGGAATCTCATTCTGTTGCCCAGACTGGAGTACAGTGGCCGCTTCCTGCCACTGCAGCCTCGACCTGCTGGGCTCCGGCGATTCTTCCGCCTCAGCCTTCCAAGTAGCTGGAACTACAGGCGCGCACTACCACGCCTGGCTAATTTTTTGATTTATTGTAGAGATGAGGTCTCGCTTGCCCAGGCAGGTCTTGAACCCGCAGGCTCAGGCAATCCACTCACCTCAGCCTCCCAAAGCGCGGGATTACAGGCTGAGCCATCGAGCCCGGCTCCATTCATCTTTTGATGGGCATTTTGGTTGTTTTCAAAATACTATAAATGAAGCTGCTGTGAGTAACTGTGTACAGGCCTTAATATGGACATGCAATTTCTTTTTGGGGGGTAACTATTGAGGAATGCCATGGCTGGATCATAGAGATGACATATGTCTAGCTTTTTAAGAAACCGCCAAGCTGTTTTTCAAAGTGGTTGTACCATTTTTGCTTTCTCACCAGGAGTGTATGAGAGTATCAGTTTCTCCATGTCTTTACCAGCACTTGGTAGAGTCAGTCTTTTTAATTTTAGCCATTTCATGAGTGTGTAGTGGCATTTCGTTGTGTTTTAATTTTCATTTCCATAATGGCTAATTGAGCATCTTCTTGAGATATTAAGCATCTTCCCATGTGCTTATTTGCCATCTGCATATGTTCTTTAATGAAGTGTCTGTG
Source organism: Tarsius wallacei (assembly GCA_963574415.1). NCBI lineage: Eukaryota > Metazoa > Chordata > Mammalia > Primates > Tarsiidae > Tarsius > Tarsius wallacei. The sequence continues at coordinate 8,362 of CAUYQG010136087.1, forward strand.
CAAATCTATTGTCCTCAATGAGCTTTACATTAAGTGCAAATTATCCGAATGTCCTACATAAAAGGCAGCTGTTGTCAGAATGAATAAAACACATAGTCTATATGCTTTTTATATAAAAAAAACTTCAAATATAAAAATACATTAATATCAAAAGTAGAAGCGTACAAAAACCTCTACTATCCCCATTCTAAGCATAAGAAAGTTTGTTTAGCTTATTAATGTATTTTTTAAAAATATGACTTCATATTTTACAACTGGAACAGTAGCAAGGCATAGGAGGACTGAGGGAAGCCCAAAGTCAAGAAGACACAAAAACAAGGACAATAAAAGAAGCCAAAACCTCTGGCACCTGTAACTGCAGCAAATATTAAAGCAGCCCAAGTCTTAGCCAGATTAACATTGCCACACTAAAAGCATATTTAGCTCAGTTTCTATTACCCTATTTTCCTATTATTACTCTCTGGTAAGAGTATTACCAGAGACACAGAGGAATGCATTATAATGATAAAAGACCAATTCATCAAGGAGATTCAATATTCCTAAATGTGCACATACCTAATAAAAGAACTCAAATATTATGACATAAAAATGGCCTCTCTAAAGGGATGAATAGACAAAGATATGGTTATAATTGGTAATTTTAGGATCTCTCAACAATTGACAGAAAAAGTAGGGGGAAAAAATCAATAATGAAGTAGAATTGAACAACATTATGCTATCTGAACTTCCCAGATCTGTGGTTTGGTGTCATTAATTTTGGAAAAATTTCAACAGTTGTCACTTCAAATATTTCTCCTGCTCCATTTTCTCTTCTCTTCTTTTGGTATTCCAATTATGCATGTGTTGTATCTTTTGATATTGTCCCACAGTTCTTGAGTATTCTGTTCTTATTGTTTCCATTCTTCCTTATCTTCTGACCTATCTTTAAGCCCACTGATTATTATTATTAGCTGTGTCTAGGCTACTGATGAGCCCATTAAACCCATTCTATTACAGTGTTTTTTATTTCTGGCATTTCATTTTTTAAAATAATTAATTACTTTAATGAGCAAATAAAGATGCATATATTTACCATGTATAACGTGATGTTTTGAAATATGCATACATAGTGGAATGGCTAATTTAAGCTAATTAACATATGCATTACCTCACATACTTACCATTTTTTTATGGTGAAAACACTTAAAATCTGTTCTTAGTGACTTTTCAAGGCTACAATACTCAGTATAAACTATAACCACTAAGTTGTACAATAGATCTCTTGAATTTATTTCTCCTGCTTAACTAAAATTTTGTATTTTTTGATCAACATCTTCCTGGTTTCCATTATTCCAGCCCCTGGTAACCACCATTCCCTACTTCTAGACATTTTCTTTTGATTTTTTTCTCTTAGAGTTTCCATTTCTACCCATCACTCATTTGTTCTTTCATGTTGTCTTTTTTCCATTAGCATTCTTGGCACAATAATCATACTTAAAATTCCCTGTCTGATACCAACATCTGTGCTATTTCTGAGTCTTGTTCTGATGAAAGTTTGTCTTCTCATACTCTGTTTTTGTTTTTTTTTTTCTTTCATTTTGCTTTGATTTGCTGTTTTTTTCTTGCAATCCAAGCATGTTGCTTTGGGTCATAGGAACTGAACTAAGTAGACTTTTAGTATGAGGATATATGTTAATCTGGTTAAGATGTGGGCTGTGTTTAATATTTGCTATAGTTACAGGTGCCAAGATTTCAGTTTCTTTTATTGCCTTTGTTTTTGTGTCTTCTAGATTTTGGACTAACCTGAGTCCTCCTTCTCAGGGTATGTCTATGTCTTACAGCTTTTTTGGCTGTAAGCACCCGTTATTTCGCTGGTATTCTTTTGGTGTGGTTGTAAGGTACAGGGAAGAACTTTCTCTAATCAAAATCTCCGCCTTTCAGTGGGCCTGTGTCTCAGGGATGTGACCTTTACAAGAGTTTCTTCTTCAGTGGCATTCCTTCCCCTTCCCCCAGTTCCCTGCTTCTTTCATTGGCTGCAGCACCCCCAATCTATTTTCTTTAAGCCCTGACCTCTGTCACTTGCATTTTCTCCCCACTTAGGTGATATAAGAAGGCTACAGAAGACTAGAATGGCAGAAATTCTCTTACCCCAGTTGGTATAAGGCCCGGCAAAATCTTCTCCCCTGGATAGCGGGCCTTTGTTACGGATGAGGCTCTGACTGGGCAGATTTTACAATTAACCTTCTCTTCCTCCTTCCCTCCCAGATTTATAAGCTATAGGACTCCTTCGATATGAAATCCAAGAACAGGCAAAATAATCTGTGGGGCTAGAAATCGGAATGTGTTTTCCTCTGGGACGGGAGAATTGACTACAAGAAGCCCGATGGAAATTTCAGGATTAACAAAGTGTTTGATATGGTGTTTTGGAAATTAAACTCCAAAAAGTGAACACGAAGATCTGTGTACTTTACTATATGTCAGTTGTACTTCAACTAAAAAAAATCCTAAAGATGTGGGAAAACACAGTAATGTTAGCAGAGTGTCTGTCATCCAAAGATACCGATGTGTGAAGGTACCTGTACAGACTGGATGGCTGGCTTGGACAGGGTCTGTCGGTGCCATCACCTCCTTTTGGGAACTGGCATCCATCATCCACTTCCCTCTGACTGAGTTTTCTCCTCTATGAAAAGAGTGACTGGATCAGACAACCAATAAATAAGGGGATAATATTACTGTATATTGTCCAAATAATGACACTCTTGAGAGTGAAATGAAGCTCTGTTGATGATTAAGCTGGTACGAGAGTCAGAAACTCTCCTGTCTTGGACAAACAGGGATAAACAGTTGCCTTATAACTAAGACATCTCAAGCCCTATGAGATGACAGTGGCATATCAGCAACGGTCTGCATCTGTGGGTCTTATGAGAGACCTCACGAGCTCTGTTTGATCTGATGCTAAATCAGGACCTATCAGCCCAGCTGCTTGCAGGGCAGTGAGAGGGGTTTCAGAAAGGCCTTCAGCCTTTCCAGTCTACAGGTTGCTGCCTTTCACACCTGGAGAATAATGAAGACTTTCTGATAGGAGAACGTTAGTGTGTCTAGGTCAAAAACTATTGCTAAATGAAGCTAATTTCTCAATAGGATGAAAAGTGGATCCTTCTTTCCCCTACTCTGGTAATCTGAAAATAATGGATCTCCTTTTTTAAAAAAAAAAATCTTAGAAGGCGACTGATTAACCTGTATTTATAAGAGCCATAGAGGTTATATGTTATTTGTGTCACTTCTATGCTGCCAGGGTTCTGAAGAGATGAGGAGAAGGTTCTTAGAACCTTCTAAGTGACTAAGTTCTAGCCATTCTGAAATACTAGACCATCACGTTGATGGAATTCAATGTTCTAAAAGAGACATATGACTAGAATTCAGTCCTGGAAAGGATCCAATGAGCAATATACATTTATATATAAAAGCTATAGGGAGTAGAAAATTTTGATGAGGTGATGGGATAAAAATTAGTGAACATCTCCTGGATTGTGGAAGGTAAGTGGGATTTAGAAGAGGAAACAGGCAATCTGTTCAGAGCTTGGGGGACAGAGACTCTTATAAATAAATAAAGACTGATAAACAAATACATTAATCCAGCCTCTTCGATAAAGCAAGAGATAGCCTTCCAATTTTTGTGCTGATAAATAGGACACCCTTGTCCTCAAACATGCTCCAGGGGATATATCCTGGGCTGAAAATGAGAGGGAACAATTCTGGTCTCAGATCTGCCCTGAGAAGTTGTAACAGCCTGAGGGTTAAGTGCATGAACTTTATCAGCAAGACCTTGGGAGGTTAATAACTACCTAAGACATTGGGAGAGAGGATAAAATGAGACAATGCTTTAAAATTGTGTAGCATGATTTGTACACCATTCCATACATTTCACTACTTGAAAGTTAAGTCTCTCAGGTTCTGCATGGCACTTTCATAGTCCTTAACCTTTTTTGTGCTGTCGGACCTCTTTGGCAGTCTGGAGAAGCCTGCAGAACATGCCTCATAGTTTTTGACATAGTAATATGTGCTTCTTAAATAAATGTATTAAATAAGAGCTAATGGTGGCTTTAATATCTATTTATTCCTTTTTTTTTTTTTTTGAGTTGGAGTCTCACTCTGTCACCCAGACTGGAATGCAGTGGCCGCTCCCGGGCACCGCAGCCTCGACCTGCTGGGCTCAGGCGATCCTTCCGCCTCAGCCTTCCAAGTAGCTGGAACTATAGGCGCGCGCTACCACGCCCGGCTGATTTTTGATTTATGGTAGAGATGAGGTCTGGCCAAGTTGCCCGGGCGGGTCTCGAACCCGCGGGCTCAGGCAATCCACTCACCTCAGCCTCCCCAAGCGAGGGATTACAGGCTGAGCCACCGAGCCCGGCTATTTATTTCAAGATAGTGATGCATATATGACATTTAAAGTATCTGTGGCAATTTAATGAGATATGGAAATACACGGGATTTCTATTGGTAACAAAGTCACAGATATTGCTAATATCACTGTGATTTGTTGCCTACTTTCATGATTTAAGAAAATGTGTGGTCTGAGCCACGGGTTCAAGACCAGCCTGGGCAACTTGGCAAGACATCATCTCTACAATTAAAAAAAAAATAGCTGGACATGGTGGCGCACACCTGCAGTCCCAGCTACTTGGAAGGCTGAGGTGGAAGGATTGCTTGAGCCCAGCTGGTCAAGGCTGCGGTGGCTGGGAGTGTGCCACTGCACTCTAGCCTGGGCAATAGAGTGAGACTTTGACTCATAAAAAAGAAAAGAAAAGAAAATGTGTGCCTGCCGCAGTAGCTCAAGCCTGTAATCCCAGCACTTTGGGAGGCTGAGGTGAAAGGATTGCCTGAGCCCGTGGGTTTGAGAATAGCCTGCACAACTTGATAAGACCTCATCTCTACAATAAATAAAAAAATTAGCCAGGTGTGGTAGTGCCTGCCCGTAGTTCTAGCTACTTGGAAGGCTGAGGTAGAAGGATCACCTGAGCCCAGCAGGTTGACGCTGAGGTGACTGTGAATGTGCCACTGCACTCCGGCCTGGGCGACGGAATGAGATGCCAACTCAAAACAAAAAGACAAAAAAGAAAGAAAGAGAAAATGTGTTAACTTAATTAAAGTTAGTTAAAATAAAGATGCAATTTGTTTCCCATTCAGATTCACGAACCGTTTGAATTCTATCTAGGGTGATCCTGGGGGGTTCCCAAGACTCAGGTCTTTCAGGTAAAACTGGGAAGTCCCGTGCAAACTGGAACAGGTGGTTACCTAGTGGCCCCCAGGTTATCAGCCTCTACTCCGGGAACTCAATGATAAGATATAAATTTCCTTCTTGAAGGCAATAGATTATCTCACCATTCCCTTTTCTCCTATAAGGGGGAATTAGAATTAGCTCCAATGACCAGGCTTACCACCAATATATTTCTTTCAAATCTACTTTGCTTTGTTTTTATTTTTTGTTACTATTTTGTTTTTAATGTTCAGTGGGCTTCATTGTGTTTTTATTGTTGCTGCTGGGATGCTGGCCAAATAATGATTAATTACAACATAACAGTGGTTATTTCTGCTTTTGATGAGGAGCCAGGGAGTCAGGGATGTCTGCAAGCTGAGAACAGCACAGGGTGGGCCGGACATGCCACCCAGGCGCTGCAGCCCTGGCAGAGAAGGCGTCTCCCACAAGAGGCAGGAGGGCGAAGCCTCCTGCTTCCCGGGTGCTTGTGCTCTTTTCAGCACGGTGTCCTGCAAGGGGGCCTGGGGTAAGAGCCAGGGGACTTACCGATTCCAGTCTTGCCTCTGTCATTTGCAAACTGTGTGACTTAGGGGAAGTCATTTCCCTCCTTTGGGTCTCTGAAATGTCTGCATTCCAATGTTAGTGTTCGCTTGTGCTCAGTCTGAGAAGCCCAAAGTTGGTGCCTGTTCACCTAGAAACAATCATCTCGCAGCATCTTGTTTCTATGGAGGAAAGGAAGTCGTCTGGTAGTGCTTTGACAAAGGCATTCCCACCCCACAAATCCTCCCCGGTTTGAACCAGGTCTCAAAGCTCAAAAAGCCTGTTAGTCATGGTTCATGGAGCTGCTGGTGCCCTCTCTGGGGCTTCCCACTAGGAATACTGCTGAGTATTCATGGAGTGCCATTGGCAACCAACCAACCCAAGTGGGTTATTTGGGGCAACTCTCTATGGAGGTAGATATTCCTGCTTGTAGCTATAGAAGCACATGGGCCTGTTGGTTTTTCTTGTGTAGTTTCTGTTGTTTGGTTGAACATTTTAGCTGATGGATGAAGACACCTCACTTTGGGGTCCCAGTACTCCATCCAGTCAGGGTGGTCACTTATAGATGGGACTGAGCCAGATGCGAGGCTTTGGTATCCCCCGAGGGAATTTTAGCGTCTTTTTTTTTCTTTTATTTATTTTTATTTTTTATTTTAAAGATGTGGGGTACAATTCAAGGTTAGGTATACAAATGTTCATTATGCAGTTATCGTTGTTGATGAGGTGTGCCCCTCCCTCCCCGGAAGTTTCAACAGAGGAAATTTAATGAAGTGAATGGGTTGAACAGGGGATGGGAGCCAAGAAGTTAGAGACTCAGAGGCTAGCCATAGGCAGGGATCTTCACCGTTAGACAGAAGAAGAGGAGGAGGTGATATTTCCATGGGGGTGACCAGTTGTCCAGTTTGCCAAGAACATTTCCAGTTTTAGCACTGAAAGTTCTTTGTCCCTGGAAACCCCTAATTCCCAGGCAAATCTAGATGGTTGGTCAACCTCATAGCCCAGAGTAGGAACCCACAGAAGCTAGGACCACGATGCCTGTCTAAGGGGAGCTGAAGCCACAAAGATTCAGCAGCTGCCAGAGAAGCTGGGGCAGGAGGCAGGGAGCAATCTCGGCTTCTTCCTCACCAGGCTGTCTCATCTCACGTCTGTGCCTCCAATTGACCAAAGCAGCTGGCAGTCCACTGATACAGGCAGCTCCCTTCCCCATACAGAGCATCACAGGGCATGGTTGATGAATGGATCTGAGGGCACAGGACCTAGACTCAGCCCTAGGTTGGGACAAGTTACTCCATCTCTGAGATTTGGTTTCCTTGTCTGTGCAGTGTTGACATAGTAGGTAGCTGTGGAAAGCATAAGAGACGGGCAAAATGTCCAGCTTACATCCCAGCACACCATTTGATAGATGCCAGAGTGGTGGGAAAATGTCTCTGAAATATTAGCCATTGTGTCTATGACTAATATTTCCTTTTTCTTCTTTGCTCTTTGTAGTTTAGGAGAGAGAAGAGGCAGGGAAATAGCCTTGAGTCTTCTTGGCGTTTGCTCTCCAAAAATTTAGGCCTTTGGGGTATAGAAAGACTAGGCCAAATGTCTGCAAGTCAGAAGGTGGAAGAGAGTAGGGATTTCTTTCCAGACTGCCCAATTCCCAAACTCCTATATTCGATAAAGATTCCTCAGCAAAAGATGAGGAGAAGAAATTGGAGGAGAAGCAGTAATTGCATTGGCTCTGTCAGATGCCAGATTAAAGGACCCAGGCCTCCTCTTAGAATCTTGAGGAGACTCCAAACCCAAATAGGATTCTGAGATCTGAGAGATGGGAACCTGTGTTCTGCTCCCTGAGCACAGACCCTGGAAGATGGTAGGGGTCAGGGAGAGAGAAAGTGTCTGCACACAGCAGATGACAGTCTCCTCCTAGACATTACCATGACCCAGCAGGGCCCCCAAGTAGCAGAGGGAACAGACCTGAGGAAACAGGCAGCTGGAGATAAGATCCTTCAGTAGTAAAAGCCATGTTTTTCCTCTGGGATTTAGTGAAAAACTTCTAAACTGGAGGCTGTGTGAAGAAAGCACAGTGGGATACTTTGAGAAAACACAACGATGTACTCACAAATAATAGGTTATTTATAAAGAGGCAGACTGGGCTGGGCTTAATGTGTGGTGGGCGTCTGTTATTTTTGGCTCTCAGCCTCTGCATCCAGGCTAAGGGAGTCAGTATATCACATTTCCTGATCGATTGCTTCCATAGCGGGCACATAGTCTCAAGGTAAACACTTTTGCTCTCTAGCCACTGGAGAGTAGGACTGTTTTCTGATTGAGTAGGCGTTCCCAGACTGCCCAAGCCCCAAAACCCTGTATTCGATAAAGATTCCTCAGCAAAAGATGAGAATAAGAGATTGGAGGAGAAGCAGTAATTGCATTGACTCTGTCAGATGCTAGATTAAAGGACCCTGTGGCCTTCTGGTGGAGCCTTGATGAGACTCCAAACCCAAATAGGAATCTGTGAATCCCGTGAAGCATGGGAACAGAGAATGCAATCCACACAGAGGTAGTTGAAGAGAGTCCAAGAAAACCAGGTCTTGATGACATCATTTGCACTCTCCAGTCAAACTGTACCTGACACTGGTCCCACCCCTGAACTTTCCAGTTATCTGAGCCAATCTATTACTTTTTTGTGGATGTCCATAACTGTGGAGTTTCCTGACGCTGGCATCTAAAAGAGGCCTACCTTATCCATGGTTTAACCCATTTATTTACTATTCCATCTTGAGCCTGTTTCCTAGTGGTGTTAAAGAAGGTGATACACGTAGCACCCTCAATTCCAGAGTATTCAACAAAGGCTCTCTGCAAAGTATCGTTTAGTGTTCAAAGAACTCGGGTTTTGGAGTTGATCACCTTGGTTCTAATCTTAACCCTGTCACTTACTACCTGTGTGGTCTTGGGCAAGTGGCTTATCATCTCAGTTGCATGGTTTTTCTTTGTATAAAAGGGGAGTAATATTAGTCTCTACCCCATAGGCTTGTTTTATGGGTTAAATAATTCTTATGTGCTTAAAATGGTGCTTGCCATACAGTCAGAACTCAAAAACCAGTTAGCTGCTACTGGATATGACATAGCAGAGGCTTGATTAAGTAGTTATTGTGTAAATTTGAATCATATGGTGGTTTGGTGTAATCATGGAGATGGCGTTGGATCTGAGATCAGAAGAACTTGGTTCATGCCTAGCTCTGCTACTCACATGTTCCTTCACTTTTTTTTTTTTTTTTTTTTGAGTTGGAGTCTCACTTTGTCGCCCAGACTGGAGTGCAGTGGCCGCTCCCGGCCACCACAGCCTCGACCTGCTGGGCTCCGGCGATCCTTCCGCTCAGCCTTCCGAATAGCTGGAACTACAGGTGCGCGCTACCACGCCCTGCTAATTTTTGATTTATTGTAGAGATGAGGTCTTGCCAAGTTGCCCAGGTGGGTCTCGAACCCGCGGACTCAGGCATTCCACTCACCTCAGCCTCCCAAGGCGTGGGATTACAGGCTGAGCCACCGAGCCCGGCTATGTTCCTTCACTTTTTAAAGGTCATTTAACAATCTGGACCTCAGAGATCTAGGATTACTGTTTTTTGTTTGTTTGTTTGAGTTGGAAGTCTCACTCTGTCACTCAGACTAGAGTGCAGTGGCATGATCAGTGCTCACCACAGCCCCGGCCTTCTGGGCTCAGGCAATCCTTCCACCTCAGCCTCCCCAATAGCTGGGATTTCGATTGTGTGCCACAGTGCTTAGCTGATTTTTAAAATTTTTCTGTAGGCATGAGGTCTCGCTGTGTTGCCCAGATTGGTTTTGAACTCCTGGGCCTCCAGCCTCAAAGCGCTGGGCTTATAGGCATGAGCTACTGCACCTGGCATAGGATTACTGTTACAGTTACTTTTGCCTGGGCAATGTAGACAGTCTTCTTTGGAAAACTCAGCTTTTTATTTCTTAATGTGAATACCAAGTTCTTGATAGAGTTGTGGTTGTGAAATAGGATAATTTTAGAACTACTGTTAAAGCAGTAATGTGCCCAACCTGTCAGATCATTAAAATCATAAATAGAACTTCTAAAATAAACCAGTCTGGGTCCACCATCATAGATCCTTGCTGAGTGGGCTGTGGGCAAGGCCTGGGGGTATATAACTATAAACAATTCCTCAGATGTTATTGATTACTGGTGATTACCCAGTCTTGGGAAACATTGTACAAGGGGGCTTGGTAATTCATTGGTGAGTCTGAATTCCTCAATAGCTTCTTAAATTAAATATATTAATTTGAAGGTGGTAAGCATTTTAGATAAAGTTTTTATATGAATACATAATAGAATATTGCTTCTGGAGTGAGACAGAGATTATCCAGTCTCATCCATGTGGACACAAATCACTAATTTGCCAGATCTCTTGGTGTTCCTGGATCTTGGCGATTTGCTTAAGGCCATGCATCTTATGAAATACTGGTGCTGGAAACTGGGCCTAGACTGCTCTTCCCTTTCCCCATACTGTCATCTTGACTGAGTGCCCACATGAGTGCGTCCAGATTTGTACCTGAGCTTTGTTTTAATCACATATGGTAGGGTGACAGGTGCAGAACAACTGTCTTTGAGAGAAAAGTTGTATGACTCGTAGTTATACAAGAGAAGGGGGCATGCTGTACCACGCAGGGCCACATGGGAACCTTTGGGGGGGGTGCAATCAGGGGACAGAGGAGGAAGGAAAAGCATGACCACAGACATTTATTGTGGTTCCCACAGAAATGTAAGGCAGGGCAGCTGAAGATTGACTGATTTGAATAATCTTGGTGGGCGCTAGGCTATTGGGGTGGTCTTTAGTTGTCCAATACCTGGCAGTTGGATGATTCAGGCAGGAAAATATTGACTTGATGTGTGAGTTAGATAAAGATGACAGGGGTATCTGGAAGGGTTGGTTTGCATAAGAAAGATGCGTGCTGGGAGAATCTACAGGAATTAGCTGGCCCTGGGAGGGGCAACCTCTCCAGATTAGCAAGACTCCCCAGAATGTCAAAGCATCATTAAGCACTGAAAATAAAAAATAAAAAAAAGCATAACTCATGTAATGAGACATGCTATTTGTTTCAGGAAATAAAAGACATTGCTCTCAGTTTTCTAGTTTCGGGAAAGATGGCAGAGAGGGGCCTTGCCTTGTGCCCTTCCTGTATTATTTTCTAAACTCGAGGATGAGTTGCTAGTCCGGCAAACAAAGGAAGCTAAGATTTACCGACCGCTGATCCTGTAATCTAATTTGTAACCACTGAGGGCTTAATGATATTGACACCATCCGGAGGATTCTATCAGAACAAGTTTCTATGACAAAGGGGAGCTTCTGTGAATTCTGCCGTTTCTGTTACCAGAATTCAGAAATATCCGTCTGCCAAGGACCATTTAATTTCGCACATATTTTACCCTCCATGGGGGCACGGAAAGGATGGATAATCCCTATTTAAAGCAGTGAGCAGGGCAGATGTCTCAGCCCTGTTCTTACTAATTCAGATACCAAATTTGCTGTATTAATCAAAAAATTGTACTTATTTTTAAACTAGCTTTATAAGGTGTTTTGGTGATATGTAGATGTATTCTTTTCTAAGATTTGTACTTTATTCTGATTCATCAATAATGAAACTCTTAATGAGCGTATATTTAAGAATCATCGTCAAGCAAACCTACCATTACTGAAAGGCTACTGTTACGTCATACAACCTGTCTGAAAAATGATTTCATTCAGATCTAATTTACTTTATCTATATCATTACATTTGGTTTTAGTTGTAATTATTACGGCTTCCATCCGACTCCATGTATCGTTTTTGTTTTCATAATGAGGCAGTCTATTGAGCTAGGAGAATGGTGAAAATGTTCTTTATGGCAGTTAATCACTTCTACAGGAAATATTAATTAGCATAACGTGTACATGGATCTGAATAAAATCTGTTAATAATTTTCAAGGATAATTTAGTTTCATGAGAGGAATCTGAGAATTTTATAGGCCCACAGGGCTTTTTTTTTTTTTTTGTCTTGCGCAAATAATAAAGTATTAAATGTAATACTTTTAATGCAGTTTCTTCTGTAATCCCTTCCTTGAAACTGTAGCACTGTAAGAAGAAAATGAGAGTTAACAAAAGACCTCAGTTAATGTCTTGAAACCAACCGGGCTGTCGTAAGCAGATTAACCTCTTTGGAACTCAGCTTCCTCATTTTTTAAAATGGGAAAAATAACCATGCACATTTTGATGGCGATGTAAGGATTAAGTAGCATAATTTATGCAGAAGTGCTCTGTAAAATGCTCTACAAATGCTAAAGATTATAATCACTCTGTGAGGTTTCATAAAGCATGTTGGCGTTCAGGAAGATAAAGCGTTCCTTATCTTTCTCCAACAATCATTATGATCGCCATAATGCCCTAATCTATTGTGCTTTTCACAATCCCAAGTCAGTTCATATAGATATATATTATTGATTTTATCCTCAGTTTGCCTATCAGCCTACTAGGGTAGGTTGTACTTTTCTTGCTTTTTAAAGGAAGAGATCAAAAGAAACTTAAGTAACAGTTCTACCATCTCTATGAAAATCTAAGCCAAGATCTGGACACTGGGACCTTCCCCTCTCAGTCCCAGGCTGTTTTCTCCAGGTCACCTGTCAGGGGAGGCCAGTGGTCTTGGCTAGCATCCCTCTCCAAATGATTTGCTAGGTGCAGAGTTAAGAGAGAGATGAAGCAGGGATGCGAGTGTTTTGCTTTTCAACTGTGAGGAAATGCCTTTTCTGGGACACATGACAGCCAGAGGCAGAAAGGTGGGCACTCTTTGACACGGGTTGTCCCCTGTCCCCTGATGAGTTCGAGATGTCGCTTGTGACCAGACCCAGGGGAGTCTGTACTGCATAGAGTGATTGTGTGACCCTCCCAAACTATTAATGTAAGGTCTATAAAAAGGAATATGGGGCAGCACAATTCTATCTGACGAGACCCTCTCTGTTTCCCAGTGTCGCTATTAGCGGCACACACTTATCAGGTGTTTTGAAGGAGGCTCGGGAAAACAAGTGGCCTCTCCCTTGCTGTGCCAGCTAGGCTGCTCAGGCACTGGATGAGAGAAGACTCATTGGATTTGGCCCTGGGTTTGCAATCTTCAGGGGTAGTGCTGCAGCGTTACAAAAAGTAGGGGGTTAAGGTCAATATCGCTAGCATGGCTGAAGCTGGGGTCTCAGTCAGTACTTAGCAGAGAATGAGGAGAGTGTCCCAGTATTTCCAAGAGAAGAGTACAGGAGATGGTTGTCTAGGCAAGCTAGGAAAAGACAGTAGAAGGAAAGAGATGGAGATTCCGTTTTAGCACCGTGAGTATTGTGGGGTACAGAGGTGTTTGTGGTCATCAAGTCACAACTTGAGTGTCATGTTAAGGAAATAACTTCATTTTCTGCTTCATTTCATTGGAGCGTAAGTATCAGTAAAATGTCCTTATAGTTACCCAGTGGGTTAGGAGATGGGAGAGTCATCCCGCACAAAGCCATCCAGCCAGCCAGCGCCCTCATGACCACTTTTTCCAGCAGAAAAGGCAGGATGTCCTCAGTTTTCCATTTGATGAGTCACGATGCTTGCGTCAGATGAATTTGGTCTGTCAAAAATACCTGGCATAGACTCATTTCTATTTCTACTGAGAATTTTTCCCTCCTAAACCTTCAACGTCACCAGCTCGTTTGTCTGATTTTGTTTGCAAGGGGATGCTGGTTTAACAAATTGCCTCATTAGTGGTTCTATAATAGGAGCACTTCCTAACGATGCTTGTTTCATCCAGGTGCTAGGACACCTTTCGTTGTCACAGCACTGATGTGAGTCAGATATTAACAATAGCGTCCTTTGTTTTTATGAGATGAAACTGAAACACTTCTCATGGTGTCGCTAGGTAACAGAAGATATCTGAAGATTTTCACTCCATTGGCATGTTCTCTCTTCCCTCCTATTTACATCCATAGGTTTCAGTTGTCCGTGGTGAGAGCAGCACTGGGGGCAGATTCTGGACACAAGGGGTCTTGTGTCTACCACGCAATGAATGAAGATTGTAGGTAAGTCAACTTTGCTAATTTCTGCCTCAGTTATATTACTGGTAAAATGAAGATTGTTAAAAGAATTTAAAGCGGAGCTTCCCTTTATTACTCAGCAAACATTTACTAAGAGCCTACTGTGTGTCATAATACATTGTATCCTGGGGATACAGTGATAAGAAAATGACAGCTCTTGCCCTCACAATGCCTGGCATTTAGTAGAATAGACAAAGAACTTTAAAAATTCACACCGGTGGTAAAACCTAGTGGTCAAGAACAAATTCTTTCCAAAAGGGCTACCTGGGTTGAAATCCTAGCTTTGCTTTATTAAGTTGATCATTTAGGCAAGCTCTTCTGCCCCTTGTTTTCATACCTATAAAATGGAGAAGACAGTTGACCTAGTTCATAGATTTGCTGGAAGTATTAAATGAGACCATGAAGTCTAAATGTTTTACAGGCTATTTATATGCTTCATTTACTGTTTCAGTCTATAAGGTTCCAACCCCTTTTCGTAGGCGCTCAAAGGAGGACAAAAAATGACTTTTATGTTTAATTTCTGTTGTCTTTAAAACGTGTTGCTGGGAGTCCTTACTCATGTCTCTCTACTTACCAGTAGGAACCCTGAGTTGATACCGGCTCTTAAAGTGGTGGTGTTTGCAACATTGACCTTGGTCCAGGGTCTGTAGCTCTAAATGAGGAAGCCAATTAGGCTCTTCACCAGTGAGTGTGACTAAGAGCTTCTGTACATGAGAAAATGTGTCATGGAAGCTCTAAACAGGGGATCACATTTGCTATTAATAATCCTTCCCACCACATCACACAGATCAAAGTCCTTTCCTTCCCTGGATTGTGTAGGTGGCCTTCCCACTGTTGGATTTCATATGACAAACATTCTGTCAGCTGTGTGAGGTACAACAGCTATTTCCTAGAGAAAGAAAATCTCAAGGACTAATTGCATAAACGTAGGAATGTATAGATATTTAATCCAACTTGACATGACCTTCAAAACCATTAGGTACCTCTGCTTCAAACTAAGGCTAAGAAGTTCACTCTGTGTCCCGTCGGTGAAGACGTTCTATTCCTTCTTATGAAGCTGTAGATGAGACACCTCGGTCCCAGTTGAAAAGCACCTAACTGCAGATGCTCTGAACAATCTGCGGGTCTGTTGGATGTCCCCTAAGATGGAGTCGTTCCCTTTTCTATAAATAGCTTTTTCTCTTTCATCCTGTTGACTGCCTTCCTTTTCTCAAAATAACAATTTTTATAAGCCAATGATAAAACTCACTTTACAGATGAGAAAATGGAATCCTAGAGTTTGTGAATATCGGGCCACTTCTCATGGCTCCTGACTCATGATCCAGGCTTTCCCTCCACCCCGTCACTGCTGTTATGTGACATTCTCTCATGAATTCTGAACCTTCTCTGAAATGTTTATGTGTGCTAATCATGTGCTTTAAAAAGAATAAGAAGTCAAAATTCACATCAGAACCAGAGGTAAAGGGTCACTAACCCGACCAAATATCAAGATGTTAATTATAAAACTACAGAAATCACAACAGCATGGTTTTAGTTCAAAGATAAACAAATAGACAAATGACATTGGTTAAATCAAGGAACAGAATCATGCAAAGATAGTATTACAAGAGTAGTGAGAAAAGGATTTCAGAAAATTAGAACTCAGGCTGGGAAAATTAGATTCCATCAGAAAAAAATGTAAACTTGGATTCCTCTTCAAACAATGTATGCAAATGAATTCCAAGTGAATTAAAGACACAAATGTGAAAAGTAAAAGTTATAAGATTATAGGCAGAATATCTCTGTGAACTCAGGCTGGAAAATGAGTTCTTTAAAAAAAACCTAAATATAAGATGAATAAACTTAAATATTAAAATTTAAAACTTCTCCATAACAAAAGATACCATAGACACAGATCAAAGATGAGCCATAAACTATGAAAGGATTTTCCATACATAAATCCCACAAAAGATTAATTATCAGGATTTTTTTAAACTCATAAAAATCAATATGAAATAGACACAAATAACCTAATAGAAAATGAACAAAATATATGAATGGCCAATTTACAAAAAAGAAAACATAAAGACCAATAAGCATATAAAAAGTTAGTTACTCTTGCTATTAACTAAAGAAATTCAAATTAAAACAGCAATAAGATATAATCTTGCGGGTGAGCATCTACGCAGGCAGGAAGGAGTCGAGAATCCAAGGGGCTGCGGGGTGCCCGGAGCCTCCTGGACTCCTTGAGGAGAATGACCAGCTGATCCACTGTATCATGGAATATCAGAACAAGGGCTGGGCGAATGAGTGCATCCAGTACCAGCATGTGTTACATAGAAATCTCATTTACTTGGCTACCATCGCAGATGCCAGCCCAACCAGTTCTTTAAAAGCAATAGAATAATCTTCCAGTTGGCTGTTGTGAGAAGTAATTGAATGCAATCCATCTTTTACAAAATGGAGACAGAATCTTTACCAACCCAGCTGCTGAAAACACGATGAAACCCCTGTGGCTCTTTTAAGAATGTGAAAATGTGAAGAAAGCTATAACTTAACTGTATTCTCAGTGTAAATATTTATTTTAATAATTAAGTAGATCCCTCAGTAAGTTAAACCCAAATGTCCTCTTACCTGAAGTGGGAGCATGTTTGGATAACAAAGTCATCACTGGCATCTTTGAGCCTGTTTTTCATTTCATCCTGAAGAGGAAATTGAGTAGGCATTGGGCAGGAATTGATGAGACTCCCAACTGAGACCTTGCTCAATGGACATGGTACTGTGTTCTCCCTCCTATCAGTGTGTAAATGTGGTCCCTCTGACTGCTCTTTTCAGGTTACTTTGAAAATAAAGCTTGCTTTTCCACAAAAGCCTGATCAGAAGTATAAAAGTTTTCATTAATAAGTGTTCCATTTGGTTTTCCAGAAAAACTGTAAGGATGTAACTGTAAGGTATATAAAACAATACTGTTATCACTAAAATCAAAATTAATAGTGATTTTAAATTTTTATGTAATATCTGATAATAGATGATGTTCAGTTTTCTTCAGTGATCACACACAAAAAAAGATATAATCTTGCACCCTTTAGATTGCTAAAAGTTTAAGAGGCTAACAATTCCAAGAACTGGCAGAGATGTGGAGCAACTGGAATTCTTATACAACGCAAGTGGGAGTCTAAGTTGGCATCACCAACTTTGGAAAGCATTCGGCAACATCTAATTAAGTTGAAGATACACATGCCCTCATACACACATCCCACATACATTCTTAAGATTATACCCTGAGGAAATTCATACACACACACACACACACACACACACACACACAGACACAAAAACATACACAGATGTTTGCAGCGAGATTGTTTGTATGGTAAAAATTAGGAAAGTACTTACAAAAGTTTATTAACAGAAGATCAGATCATTATATTGTGATGTCTTCATAGACCAAAATATTGCACAGCAACAAAAATGAGTGAATAAACTAGAGGTAGTTAAATCAGCATAAATATATCCCCTAAAAAAATGCTAAGTGGAAAAAGGCAGGTTACGTAATACATGATAGTATTTACATAGAGTTTAAAGCATATAAAATAGTACAGTATGTTTTTGGTATGTACATATGTTATTATAAACAAATAATATACCGAAACATTAAATGTCCAAATTATTGTTAATTTGGTGGGGAATGGAATGGGATCTTAGGTGGTAACACTATTTCTTTATACATTCAACATAGCTAGTGTTGAGGAAAAGAATATAGCAATGTACAGAGCAATCAGGGTTATGTATTCTGGTCCAGCCCCTGACACTGACTATCTCTACAGCCTTGAACAAATTTCTTCGCCTCTTTGAGCCTCTGCTCCTGTAACCCAGGGTCCCTGGGTTGTGGGGTAGGCACTGTGAGAGAGTATCTGTTTGTAACTCTTGCACCTTGAATTCTTGTTTCAAAAAGTTCCAGGAAGAAGCTTAGTCCCTGCCAAATGAAAAACCAGTTGGATCCAGAGATGCCTGAGTTGGAGATGGTCTTTGGTGAACTCTCCTCCTTACCCTCCTAAAAACCCATCCCAAGAAGAGCTTATTCATCATTTTCTATACATGCAACATATGTGGAAGCATGATCCACAACTATGCCTGTGCTGCCTTGACTCCATCTTCACATACCTTGCGGCAGCTAACCAGCCGGGACAAGCCCTATTTTCACCTTTGTTTGGGGAAGCACTGCTTTGGGGAACTACCCTGAGTTGTTGTCTTCCTTACCCGTTGGAAGTAACAAAATCCCCTTGTTAAATCATTTTGGGTTGTGTCATTGGACTGTCGCTCGCTAAGGATGGAACCCACCCATTGTGTGGGTAACACTTCCTCATTAATAAAATGAAAGGGTTGAACCAGATAAACATTTAAACTGCTTCCATGATTGTTTTATGAGATAGGTTACTGATCTCAATAATTATATTATCTCCCAGAAACATCTTATTAAAGCAATTAAGCCAAAGCACAAATTATAGGAAACTTTCAGATGGGAGTAACAACTTGCAGGTATCAAAGGACTGGCCTAAATATTAGAATGAGCATATAATTTGATAAAATATACCTGTTGTAAAATACGTTTTAAAAAGACTCTTCTTAAATATGCAGCAGAAAATCTACACCTACATAAACTGACTTAGATTCTAATTAGGCAGATTTTATTGTGTCAGATTCTTTTTACTGCACTGCATTCTGGCACAGAAAAACTGAATGAATTGGAACTATACCTTGAGAATTGGTCACTGTGGTTATCCTATCTATTTTAAATAGAAGTGGAATTGAAAAGGACTTCATTAACATGACCACATAACCACAAAGCAAGAAATCTCCATATAATGCCCTTTTTAAAAACTGCCCACTCCTCTCCCCTTGAAGTTATTTCTTGTTGCATTTTTCCATTTCCTTCTCTTTTATTAATATGCAATTTTGTAACACAGTTGTAGGGTGTATGAATGTGTAGCTTTACAGAAATACCCATGAGCGATATGTCTGTTTGCCTATAGAGTCTTAATTGTCTACAATTAAATGCTTGTGTCTTGGATATCAAAAGTCCTGGCAAATTCTTGTTCGATAGCTCCCTTTGTTTACGACTTCCAGTACTCCTCAGAAATGGCTATTAATATATTATCACCTCACATAGGCCAGTTGCAGTACAATTTAGCAGATTACAGTTTCCTTACGTTTCAGTCCTGTCTGGTCTTCCTGCAAATACACTCTTAAACTGGATAGAGCTCTGAGCAAGGAAACCAAAAAGTAACCTAGGAAACTAACATGCACAAAGTCCTGATTTCCTTTGCACAATGGGAAGCACCTTTGCTTTCTATTGTATTTCATTAAAAGCATCTCAACAACACGTCCAAGGAAGTTGTCTCAAATTAATTTAAGAATCAGAGATTAATAGCTAAAATAAAATGACAAAGATTATTCGAAAATAAAGAAATATGCATTTGCAAAAAATCAGGCTCATGAAAACAAAAGCAAAGACTGGTAATATTAATATTAGTTAAAATATAGCTTAAAACCATAGCTTTAAATGGGCCAGAGGTATACTATATTATACAAAACATGCAACGCACAAAGAAGCGATAACAACTCTGAGAACTTTCTACAAGAAACAATAAAGTTGTGAAGTACATAACGTAAAAACTCTCAAGTTCAAGATTCTTACAAGATCAAAATAACAGTACATAATTTAGTAACCTCTTGTGAATATGATAAGTCATGTAGCAAAAAAAAGGATGATTATAGAGAAGAATAAATATACTATAACAAACATGCTCAGAGAAAATATATTTATAGGATTTTATATCCTACAAACAAAATACACAATATTTTCTTATGCTCACAAAGCAGTCACAAAAATTAATTACATACTAATCAAAAAAGAAAACTTTAGTGCATTCCTTAAGGCAGGGATTTAACAAAGACATTCTCTGATAAAACACAATAAAACTATAAATCAATAAGGAAATATAAACACAGAAATTTAAAATATGTTTATAACTAACTTCTGAGAGAGAAAGAGAAAAAAAGAAACAAAGACAAAAATAACAATTAGAGATCAACTAAAAGAATAACGCTTACAAAAATCAAGGAATGCAGGAGTGATAACTCAAATGTCAGGGGCCGCGCAGAGCGGTAAAAGTAAGAAATGTCTTGTAAGACAATGGAGAGCAGTGGAAACTGAGGGGAACTGAGGAATAGATATCAGGCTTAGGTAATTCGAAACACAAAAAATTTTAAAAACATAAAGAAGGAAGAAAAGAAGGAAGAATGGGAGGGAAGGAAGCAGGAAGGGAGAAAATCTGATAGAAAAGTAAATGTGAATCAAACAAAACATGTTTGTGATTAGTCAATTTATGATACCTGTTCTATTAAATACACATGGAGAATAAAAACAAGCCAAAAGAAAATAAGGTGATGGATATATTGAATAAATATTGTTGGAATAACCTCTATCTGCTGGAGCTGTCATGGCATTTCACTGGTTCCTCTTGAGACACTAAAAGCGAAGCTTTGCCAAGTTAACATCCCATCTGCCATGCCACACACAAAGTAGGACTTCTTCGAGTGACACTCAGATTTCCATATCCCAAAGATCTTCATTACTCAAGGAGCTGAATAATCCTTCCACCTGTGTTTTCCACTTTGCCATCCTCCTGTGATGGAGGCAGGTGGGCCTCTCCGAGTTTGCTTGTGTCAAGGAGTCCTGTGACGGGGCATGAAAGAAATGTGGTCTGCAAGACTCGTTGGCTCGTGTTAAAATCCAGTGAAGAGAGCCGGCAAAAGATGTGGAATGGCTTAGAGGAAACAGGAGGAAGAAAAGAGACTTCCCTGAAGCCCACCTCAGAAGAGAGAATGGCTTCACCCAGCAAGTGAGTCCCTGGGTAGCAGAAACAGGCACTGTGTGGGCAGCTAAGCTGTGGATGCAACGTGATGGGGCCTTCTGGGACCTGGAGGTCTAGCATCAGGGTTACTTGCCTCCCTAAAGGTGTCCTCAGGGAGAGCATAGCACAAGGGCTGCAGATCTGGGGCCATGCAGACAGAGTCAACCCCCCTGCTTGTACTGTTCTGTATATGCCAACAGTGTAGAACTTACACACACGAATGCACCACACACAGATTGCAGGAGGAGAGTAAAAAACTACAATGCCTCACAAAGAATCAATTAAACCACAGTTTTAAAACATTTCAAAACCCATCACATTTAAAAATCCATATCCTGCCAGCCTGAAATATGGGGGCCTCCGAGTCACATATGAAGTTGATTTACAGAAAACAGAGAAAGTGATGTTTCTTATATTCTTACTCTTGAGATTTATGACTGCTACGCTCATTATGTCTCCTCTCGAGGTGGCAGAGAATGCTGGAGAGAATTTCCTTCCTTTTTAAAACTGAGAGAAAAGCGTCCCCTCTTCTCCTGACAGATAAAGCTTCAGGACTGGATGTGAAATTCAGTCAGTGTCTTTTGTCTTTCGTCCCTGGCAAAGGATAAAAAGTTCTCAATCTGCTTCTAAGAAAGTCTTCCTTTTAATGGAAAATTCAAAGGAAAGAAAAAAAGCATTTGGCTCTGATGTTCACAGTGATTTTGCAATATGAAACCACGGATAATAAATGAGATCTCGATTCCAGTTTTTAAACAGTTTTTAAAGTGATTTCAAAGGTTGAAGGAACCACAGAGGAAAAGTAATCATACTTTCCACTCCAAGGAAAATTCATCTGCCCGGCATTCCTGTCAGTGATCAAAGAACACGTCCACATGTAAGGAACCTCGTCTCTTGCCAGGCACCAAGGCATAAGTGAGGCTAAGCCCGGTCTCTCCTGACCTGCTTCTCTTTGTTTTTTTTGTTTTGTTTTGTTTTGTTTTGTACCTAAATAAAGAGTCCAATAAGTTTTTCTACTGATTCCCATATAGCTGATTAAAATATACTCCTTCAACATGCTTTTATGAAGCACTATTCCAGTATTAGCAATAAAGCAAGTATTTTGAGAGTCAATTTTGTTTCATGAAACTTTTATAGCAAAATGGTTAGGAGTCTGTAAAATGGAGATTATAGTAATAACTACTTAAAGGAGTTGTGAGGATAAAACGGAATTCATGATAGGCACCACAGTGTCCAGAACATAGTAAATGCTAAATAAATATTAGTTGCTATTTTTGTTATTATCTGGGTCTGACTAGCCTGCTTTTTCTGATTAAAGAAGCTATTCCCATTTAAAACAATAGAAATCTCTAAAGAATAAATAAGACCCTATAACCAGAGAAACTGCTTCTCTCCCCTTCTCTCCTTCTCTCTTCTTGTATTTATAAGTCTATTTGTCTTAGCTGGTGCTGCTATAACAAAATACCATCAGTTGGGTGGCTCAAGCAACAAACATTTATTTCTCACAGTTCTGGAAGCTGAAAATGCAATATCAAGGTGCCAGTAGATTTGGTCCCTAGTGAGGAAAACTTTGACTGGCAGACAGCCACCATTTTGGGGGGAGAGAAAGAGAGAGGGGGGAGGGAGAGGGAGAGATGGAGGGGGGAGAGAGAGAGAGAGAGAGAGAGAGAGAGAGCGAGAGAGAGAGAGAGAGAGAGAGAGAGAGAGAGAGAGAGAGCACGAGCTCTGGTTTCCCTCTTCTTATAAGGATACTAATCTCATCATGAAAAATCCACTGTTATAACCTCACCAAACCCTAATTACCTCTCAAAGGTCCCAACTTTAAACACACATGAATTTGGGTGTGTGTGGGGGGTGCACAAATATTCATTCCATAACATTATTGCATGGGATTATATCATACAAAGTTCTATCTTACTGTTTTATTTATGTAATAAGCATATTTACATATTTATTAAAAATTAAAAATTATTTGAAAGAATCTTTAGCATCCACATGGCATAATGATATTTATGTACCATAACCTCTTTAGTGAGTCTCTTACTGATAGATGCTTGGGTTCTTTTTAATCATCATTTCTCTTAAGTGTGAACATCTTTGCATATTGCTTTGACCTCTGCTTATTTCCTTAGGAAAAATTCCTCTAAGTGGAATTATGGGGCCAAAAATGATGATCATTTTTAAGTATGACACATTGTTTTTCAGGAAGATTGAAACCCTGTCAATGTTCAGAGCCAAATGTTATGAGGGATTTATGTTCTCATTGGCACTTCGTCCGACCTTATATTTCCCCAGATAAATAATTGATCATATTTACACTTTCCTTTTTTGTGTGTGTGTGAAAAACCATTAAAATAGTTACCCATTTTAATTTGCTTTTTTTTTTTTTTGAGTCTTACTCTGTCACCCAGACTGGAGTGCAGCGGCCGCTCCCGGCCACCGCAGCCTCGACCTGCTGGGCTCCGGCGATCCTTCCGCTTCAGCCTTCAGAGTAGCTGGAACTACGGGTGCGCGCTACCACGCCCGGCTAGTTTTTTTATTTATTGTAGAGATGAGGTCTTGCTTGCCCAGGCGGGTCTCGAACCCGCGGGCTCAGGCAATCCACTCACCTCAGCCTCCCAAAGTGCGGGATTACAGGCTGAGCCACCGAGCCTGGCTTAATTTACATTTTTTTAACAAAAGTAGTGACTTTGAATTCTTTTCTTAGTAATTTCCACTTACATAAAACACTTATTTGTGTCCTTGGCTTATCTTCTACTTGGGATCTTATTGTTTATCTTAGAATTCTTTGTATATGAAGGCTATTAATCCATGGCATTTTTTAGCACATCCTTACCATACTCCATGTTTTTTTTTTTTTTTTTTTTGTCTTTCAGGTTTGTTATATTTTTTGATATTAAAGTTTCAAACTTCTAAGTCGACAAATCTATTAACGTTCTCTTCGTGAATGTTATTGTTTCAAAACATCAGTTTTATTTTATTTATTTTTTCCATTGTGTTTATGGTATTTCTTTGATTTGAGACTTTTTTAACACCTAGATTCCATCACCAAACCTCTTGCTAGCTTTCCCAGGCCTGCTTCACAACCCTATAAGCTAAATGTGCCTTCTGTCATCATCCATGTAAAAGACCGCAAGGCAAAACCACGTGGCATAACATTAGAAACCTCCCCTTCCATTTGACATGAGTCCATTTATCAATACTTTGTGGACAGGGTCTTTTAATCATCTAAAAATTCCTTTGCTTTATGTGCTTCTCTGATTGTAACAGTCTTAATTAATATCCATTACTGCACAAGTCTTTATTGAGCCAGATACTGTGCCAAAAAAAGCACTCTGTAAGTAATGAGTGCCCCTCAAATGCCAATCTAAAAATTCTTACACAGCTGTTAAGTATTTGGGATAATTAATGCACACCACTATGGCTTCCTTTTTAAGGTGGATATTTTCTGATAATAAAATAAATATTAATTGTTAATATTTATTAGATAGTCTATACATACATGCAAATATAGAGAAATGGAGGGAGAGAAACCTCACTATTTCATTACATAGGAGGTGAACAAAAACTGGTAATATTTTGGTATATTTTCAGGTTTTTATACATCTATTACATACATTTTAAAAGAATGTTTATTTTTTTCTCTGGTAAGGATAGGAAGACATGTTCTTTGTAGAAAATGCTATAAAATATAAAGAAAAAACATTCTTAACCTTTTATCTATGCAATTTTATTCCTGCTTTTATTTATTAACTTGACATTCTAGTAGGTGCATTCAAGTATTTAAGTGTTTTTTGTACATTGAGAAGAAAACCGTAAATATCACACTGGCATGTGCTATGCTTAACTCTATTGCTGAACATTTAAGTTCTTCCACATTTCTATATTTTATTTTATTTTTTCTTTAGCTGGATTCATCAATTGTTTTATTTTTTATTTTCATTTTTATTTTAAAGATGTGAGGTACAATTCAGAGTTAGGTATACAAATATTCATCATGCAGGTACCCTTGTTGATATGGTGTGCCCCTCCCTCCCCTGGCGGTTTCCCATTACTACCAATCCCTTTCTTATCATTTCTATTATTTTAAACAATGTACAGTGAATATCTTTGAACATACAAGGTTTTTGTTAGTTTGTTTTGAAATGCATATTATTTCCTTAGTATCCAAAAGATGAATTGCTCACATTGTCTTAAATAAAACACATCGATTGTCAGACTGCTTTCCATAAAAGTCATACATCATTTTAACCACCTAAAAACGTTCCTTTCTGTAAATTTGTAAAAATATCATTCACTTATATATCTCTAGGCTTCTCTGTTCTCAAAATATTTTACAGCATTTAAGCAATCATAGCTGTTAGTTGCTTTATTTTATTAGAGTCGAAGATTTTAATTGTTTGACTCAGTGCTTCCAAAAATATGAATTACCTGGAGACCTTGTTAAATTGCAGGTCCTAATTCAGGAGGTCTAGGGTGGGACCTGAGACTTTGTGTTTCTAAAAATCTTCCAGGAGGTGTGCCTAAGACTTGGTCTCCAGATACAGAAAAGTATTCAGGTGCCCCATTACTCTCTCATTAAATCCTGGGTTCCGCTTCTTTCTTGACTATGTTTATCTTGTCTTCTTTTACAGTTTGGAAATTTTTCTTGATGGATAAGAACTAATCAAAAATACAAAAAAAAAAAAAAAAAAAAAGAAGGAAAGAAAAAGAAAATTAGAAGTGCTGCTTTCCGATTGCTATACATTAAAATGATAACACGTGATCCTAAAAGTGACTCTTTTCCTTTTCATGGTGTTAATACCTTCCAATCTTTAGTATAAGAGCAGACCTCAGCTAATTTTAGGATTGGCTCTTACCAACTTCATTCTCCTTTGCCTTTCTTTTGTTCTCATCCTTATCTTTTTTTTCCACTTGCCAGTTGTCAGGATACTTAAAAATTCTGAACATAGCAGCCATGGTGAGCAGTCACAGTGACTTTCTAAATGCCCTCACACACTCCTCTTCGTTGTGATAATTGCATCATCAGAATTTAGCTTTGCAGACCTGTCCTCTGGAGCCATCTTCTCTTTTATTGCTCTAACCGTGTTCTCTCATCTTCAGGTTTCACTGAGCTTTTGGAAAGCCACTTTTTACAAGGTCTGGCAAAATATATAATTTTATGCCCTGACTTTCCCTTCCTTAACTGTTGTGACCCCTAAGATGCCACAGTCACCTACTCTCAAGAGCACTACCACCTGCATATATTGAAACAGCTCTTCACTAATGAGATTGGTCAAATTTGAGATAAAACAGAATGGGAAGGAGCTTGCTTCGCTAAACGTAAAGCACTTACCGTATTATATCCTGCTGGGGAGTGAGTCATTTCCCTTGTTCCTACCTTAGTCTTGATATCCTCAGCAAAGCAAGTCAAAAAAGTATCCGTCTTTTTAAGTAGAATCTGTCTTTCAGATGCCAAATAGTTGCAGTTCCTTCTGTGCTCCATCTTGTATCCACATCGAATCTGATCTGGTTTGGGAGGGCATACATCTTGACTGTGATAGGACTATTCTATTTCTCTTTCTTCTAAATATTCTTCTTTTATTCTTTATTTTAATTATAATTTTATATTTTGCATGTCTTATGCACTTGACGTATATTTTCCAGTTATATTTTAATGGTACTATATTCCACTAAGTGGCTGTTCTGTAATTTACATAAACATTTCCCCTTTGTAAAAAACCTGGCTTTTTGCAGATTGTTTTCGATAAACAATAGTGATTTATATTATCATTCACATGGTTTTTCTGTATCTTAGATTTTATTTACTTACTACAGATTTCTAAGTTTGGTTCTTGATAAATAAACTGCTACAATCTTTTAAAGATGAAAAGAAGACGTACCTCTGGCTCAGAAATTTTAGTTTCAGGAACATATTCTCTAAAATTTTAGTACCGTAAAACTGTCAGATTAAGTTATTTGAAAACTGAATTAATGTTAAATAAAGTTCTCCTAACAATTCCCAATCTATTTTCCAAAGAAATACTTAATAAAGCCTTAACAGTATATGCGGTGTTCTCACTTATAAGTGAGGGCTAAACATTGGGAGCACATGGATGGAGGTAAAGATGGGAATCATAGACACTAGGATTCCAAAAGGAAGGGTTTAGGGCAAGGGCTGACTACTTACTGCATATTATGTTCACTCTTTTAGTGATGGGTTCAGTAGAAGCCCAAACCTCGCCATCATGCAATGGACCCATATAACAACCCTGCACATGTCCCCCCTGAATCTAAAATTTAAAACATAATTAAGATTTTTTTTAATGTGTGCAAGTTAGGAAGACACTATCATCATTGTTTGAAATTGCAAGCTGAATTTATTCTTTCTAATTTAATAGGTACAAAACAAAAATGGCACTTTGCTGTCATTTCCACATATCTGATTGCCAGTCAGCTTGCATATCTTTCAAAATGTGTTTCTAGTTGTATTTTCTCATTTGTTAATTATCACTTTCTCTCCTCTGCTTACTTGTGTTATGAATCTCTGGAAAATAATTAAAAATACAGAATTAATAAATAAGTGTAACTAGTTATGTATTTGTTTTAGTTATATCTTTTATTTCTAACCTGATGCTTAATGTATCTACACCTACAGTTGTGAATATTTTTTCATATATAATGCTAAATATTGATCCTTTCAACAGGTCTGTTTCTTTAGAGAGTCTTATAAAATTATCTTGCCATATCTGTGGTATAAACACCATCCGTCAGGCCCATATTCTTTTAAACTTACATTTGACTATTTGTGTTAGTGTTTCTAGTTTACTGTGCTATCCACACAGAGTGAGTGTTGTAGATTGTGTTTAGAGACTATTCCTAAACACATCAGAAAATACTCCAAAGCACTGAGTCAAGAGCCAGTCTAAGGCTCTCACATTGTGTCACACATCATGATTTTTGAAAATAAGCCTAATAAAGAGATATACAAGAGCAGCACTTAAATGTATATGAAAGCCACAGCAATCAACCTTCTTTTAAAGACTAAGCCAATTTCTAGTAAAGGGTCAAGAAAAACGTCGTGTTTGTAGTATCAATTTCAGATCTGTATTATGTCCAATATGTAAGGAATTAGCATAGAGTTCTATGTCGTTTGTACATCAAGTCACTAGCAACATTGAAATACTATATGTATCAAGAGACACTTGAAATATAAATGTCTTAAATAAACTGGTTGCAAAATCTGTCTTGCTTATTTCAACTACAATATCAATAAAGTTTTAGTCATCGAAGAGATTTAATCCATCTAAACTTGCTTTTCAGGTCTCCACAGATAGCTTTAAAGTTAGAGGAGCATAGATTTTGCTATCTTTGTTGATTGTTAAAAATTGTCCTTTTTATCTCTAGGTAAATGGTAGCTCTCACACTGTTGTCTGAGAATGGTTCCTGGCGGGGTGAGTAAACAGACCAGAACAGCTTGTTGCTGTCTTCACGTATAGCATTTATGATCCATGTATAGAGTAGAAAAAACAAAAGTAGTGTTAAAGTGCTGGGTCTGTGTAGACACTTTCTTAGGTTGCATCTATAACAGTGAATTGAAGGGCTTGGAAGGAAGAAAAACACATCACTATCCTGAAAAAATACAAAATTCAAGCAATGTTTTTTTCACAAGGGGTGATTTTATCTCCCTTCTTAGAGGACATCTGGCAATGTCTAGAGACATTTTTGATTGTCTTAACTTGGAAAGAGAGGGGGTGCTGCTGGCATCTAACGGGCAGATACCAGAGGTGTGACTGGACATCCTCTACAATGCCCCCCAAGCAAAGAACAAAGAATTATCTGGCCTAGAATGTCAATAGTGTGAAGATTCAGAAACCTTGAATCGAAGAGGTATTTTTAAAAACCGGCAATATGTACAATTTGTCTCAATTCTTTGATGTCTGTTGATTTGCTCATATGGTGAAGTCAGAAAATATAATTGCTGCTTAGCAAATTTGTTTTGCTATTTTGTTCATCCTTAAGATGTTGAACTAAGAGATAGGAAAATGTGTTTCGTTTTGGACCCTGACATTTTTTTAAGAGAATGATACCTACCTTGTGCTGTGGCAGACAAACTAATCGGGTAAAAATGAACTTATATAGAATAGTAATGAAACATTAAGACTGCCTCAATGCCACACAGGACAAAATTGAATTTGGCCATGATCTAGTTAATGTGATTAATACGGATAACAAGCAAGATGCTTCAGGGCCCCAGTGGAATATTTGTCCTGAATTATCTGGGTTGACTGTCCACTCTTATTATGAGAACTGAAAGAAAGCCAAACCTCTCCATGCAATGCAGACATGAGCGGTAGCAGGTGATGCGGCATGTTAGGATGTAAGCAGAAGAGATCATTAACTAGGTATGCTATTGTTCTTAGCTAAGAAAATGTACCTTCGTGTAAGAAAAACACGATTTATAAAATTGACAGAATAGTCCATTTATTATTTTTGTGTGCTTCAAAACTAACAATTTCTTCAAATTCTTCTCCTGCACGATTCTCTTCAAAGTATGCAACAGGGACAAAATACGTGAGGAGTTCATAAGGGCGATATCCTTCTGGGACTACAGCTTGACTACCTTTGATACCTGTTTACGTGGCCAAGGATAGGCTTCTTTTCACTGTTGTTTTCGTTTTTTTGAGTGTTTATCAACATCAGCTGGTAGTAATCTATTGGTTGTGGGTAGGAGAAAGGAAATATTGCATAAGCTTGGCAGAGAGTTGTAAATAATTTTGATAAGACACAATAATTGCATGAATATTTTATACTTTATAACATATTTTAACATTCAAAAATGAATGCTCCTAGAAAATCCCTTGTGTCAGAAAACTCAGTTGCACACAAAGTTATAATACGTATTATAGTTCATTAAAAAGTGTATTATCCTTATTATTTTTAAAGTGCATTACAATTAATTAAAAATTAAATTTAAACTATTTGACATACTATCTCTTTAGTAAGTTATGATGTAGTGTGGATTATCTCCTTTTATTAGATAGCTATTTTTCTTCCATTTAAAGAGATTCATTCACCAATTCTCGCTAAGCACTAATGCAGGTGAAAAGCAAATGTCTACGATTTTGCTTCAGGTCAGGGTAGCACAGTTGCATTTATACATTTAGCTTAGGCTTCAAACTAATAGCAACGATAGCTAAAATAGAAAAATTGAAAAACAGATGTACAGGCTCAAAAAACAGATAAACATCTCCATGAATCAGAAACTGCACAGAAATAAACACGTTAAATGGGGTTGAAGCCATTGGCATTCTGGGATCCAGTTCCAGAAGCAAGCAGCAGTGGCCAGGAGTTTCACTTCAGCTAGGTAAAGGGAGTCAGTGTTTCATATAGACATTAAAAATGAACTGATGCCAGGCTCGGTGGCTCAGCCTGTAATCCCGCGCCTTGGGAGACTGAGGTGAGTGGATTGCCTGAGCCCGCGGGTTCGAGACCCGCCTGGGCAACTTGGAGAGACCTCATCTCTACAATAAATCAAAAATTAGTCGGGCGTGGTAGCGTGTGCCTGTAGTTTCGGCTACTTGGAAGGCTGAGGTGGAAGGATCGCAGGAGCCCAGCAGGTTGAGGCTGCGGTGGTCGGGAGCATGCCACTGTCCTCCAGCCTGGGTGACAGAGTGAGACTCCAACTCAAAAAAAAAAAATTAGTCTGATTGGGAATACAGTATTAAAAGTGAAGAAAGACAGAGGAGAAGCATCATTTTGCTGGAAACTTCTCACCTCTGTTTATAAATTTGATGTTTAGAGCCTGAGTATAATTAAAGATATTTTGTCAGAGGCATCCTGATTTGACACTATGGAGATGAGCAGAGGATTGACGGTCAGCAGATTCTCCTCTCATTCATACTTGTTGGCATGTGTGTGGGGGAAGAGGGAGTGGACTTAAAGCCTGACAGTTTCCTTATCTCTCTCATAGATCCTTTCATAACTCTGTTAGGACTTCCAGTTGCATTAGGATTTTGAAGAGGTGATTAAGTAAGCTGTTATCTTTTTATTCTATTTTTAAACAAATTTTATTGTGTATGTTTAAGGTATAAAACATGATGTTTTAAGATATAAACCTATAGTAAAATGGGTATCATGTTAAACAATATATCCGTCATCTCACATGGTTATCCCTTTCCATATTCTGTTTGTTTGTTTCTAATATTCATTTATATTTTAAATTATTATTTTTATTTTAAAGATATGGGGTACAATTCAGGGTTAGGTACATAAACGGTCATCAAATTTTAAACTATGTCATAAGTAAATGATAACAAAAGTTATGTAAAAGTAAAAGAGTGTTTACTTTTCTTTTGTCTTACATTTGCACATCCATTACTTGGTATAACTTTCTGTTCTCTTTTTTGTTTAACTATCACTTCACTCATTGGGCTATAGTCTATGTAAATTATTCAACTCTGCCAAATGTAAACACAGAATGTTTAATATCGAAGACTCTATAGACAGAAAGTGCAAAGCAGTTCGAATGCTTCAGTTAATTTCAGTCCAGTTTTTTGAAGTAATCTTAAATTTATTTATTCTCTGTCCAAGCAAGTTAGAATATTAATCCATTTCTGACTTTGGGTTTCAAAGATTTTTAAAAAGAATCTGAGAAGCCTTGAAACAGAAAGATAATACTTTGTTTCCACATAATTTTAAAATAGCCAAATGGAGGTTTTTTGTTTGTTTGTTTTCTTCCTGCTAAAAATCTCCTCCCTCAGAGTTGAGAATAGAAGAGGAAAATCTTCAGCCAAAAGGTTAAATCCTTTTAAAAAAAGAAGGCCTTTCAGAGAAGTACCCAAAGATCACGAAGATTGAAAATGCTTTCTTAACCATTTTATTTAATTTAATTCAAAACAGCATTCAGGGAGTACCTCCTAGGTGCCTCCCTTATTGTAAAAGCCCCTCTGGGGACTGCAGAGACGAATGAGACATGGCACTGGCCTCCTCTTAGTGCACAATGCAATGGGAGAGAAAGATGCATGTGTAGGTTACTATAAAACAGGGTACACTGGCTGAAGGAGAAAAGACATAAATTAACTGTGACTAGGGCATTTTAGCAGGCTTCACTGAGGAGGTGAGAGCATTTAACCTGTTTCTTGACAAATAACAAAGGGAGAAAAGGTCACTCTAGACTAATACAAGTAAATGAGCAGATAAATGAAAAAAAAAGTGCTGGTGCTTTGGTTCTTTTGAAGAACCATGGAACGGCAAGTCAACTGGATGATAGAGTGTAGAAAACTGATGAAAGGTTCAGTTTAGGTGGTTTTGTGGAGGATTTGACAGCAGAATTTGAAATTCAACATTTGCAGTAGAAAGCAATTGAAGTTTGTTGCTATTGCTAGTTTTTCTTTTTTGTTTTGCTTTTTAGCTGTTATCAACTGGAAGGGAGGTCTTTGTTTTTATACCCCTGTCCCTAGTCCTTGCTACCGTCTCTTCTCTAATCTCAGAACCTTATGCTTATCAACAAAAATAGCACATGCCGTACTGTGTTAAAAATCACCTGCTCACTTGCCTATTTTTCTACTAGGCTGTAAGCTCTCTGAGAGCCAGAACTGTCTGTTTTTATGTCAGCAGCATCTAGTTAGAATGATAGGAAGTGAGTAATTTTTACTTTGTACATTCATGGATTGAATGCATTAAAAAGACAAGAAGTCGTGTGGTCAGGGTGGCGTTTTAGGAAATTTGGTGGTGACTACACATAGAATGAAATGGAAGGTGGAGAGTTGGGGATTGGTTGGACACAGGGAGAGATTTTGTAGCCCTCCTGGGAGAAAGGAAAAGGTCCTGAAGCATGATATTGAGGATGTGATTTTAGACAAGATTTGGTGATTTCTTGGATTTGGAACCAAAGGAGAAGGGGTAAAATTTCTTGGAATTTTCTAGCTTATGGAACTGAAACTATTTCATTAGCTAGGTAGAGAATAGAATGAAAAGAGAAAGTTTGAGGGAGACACATGGCAGAGGAGGAAGATGAATTCTATTTTGGACATGGTCAAGCTGGGATTATCACATCAATGGCTACTACAGTATTAAGGCTCTACCTCTTACAGAAAGTGAAATCAAAGATAAATAATAGAACTTAACCACCAAAATAATTGTTGCTTATTTACCTGTAATATGGGTGCCAGATGTTTTAGACATATATAAGGTCACTTGATCCTGGGATAACCTAATAAATTGAGCATTATGATTACTCCTTTTTTACAATCAGGACATGGAAGTCAGCTGAAGCTACAGAATTTGCCCAAGTTTATGTCTCAGTCCTGGAGCCAGGATTAAAAACCACACAGACTAATCCAAGGGCTTGGGCTCTTCCCCAGTTTAGTCCCATAAAGAAACAGCACAGGACACTTATGTTAGTGAAATAATTTCGAAGACTTTGGGAGATGTCAAAAATAGACTCTGTCTCATTGATCAAAATGCATGGAGTGAGGGATGAAGATGCCTGCCAAGTGTAATGGCCCTGGTATCTGCCTTCTTCCACACTGATTAAGTATCAGCAATCTGCTGAGTCTAGCCGGTAGCTCTCAAATGTATGTAACTAAGACCAGAGGGCAAGCATCCACACAATAAAAATGGTTGAAACAACCTTCTAGTGTACCTCTCTGTAGGAAGATCTCAGAAACTTGAAGTGTTCTAATTGAATAACTCATTTGCAGCACGCGTTTTCTGATAATTTAGTCTTTTTTTCCAAGGCAAAACAAAACAAAAAAACTCACAGAAATTATTATAGTGAGAGAGAAAGAAGGGCCTGAACATGTGTGTAGGATACACATAAATGCTACAAGAAACAAAATATATGTTCAAAATGTTAATATCTGAGCCCGTTCTGGACATTTTCTCAAAAGATCTTGATTGAAGCACTCTGTGGTACAGATGGAAATCTGATGACAGTTGTTCTATAAATAAGCCAAGGCTTTAGCTTTTCTGTGTTCCTTAAATTTGTTGAGACATTTTTGTTTGGATTCTGCAGGAGCAATTTGAATGGCTTTGAGAAATGAATGAATTTTAAAGAGAATAAAGATTTGCTTGTTTATTAGTCTTTTAAAACCGTAACCATTTTGGATCTCATTTTCCATAGCTCAGACTGGGAACAGAAGGAATTTCAGAAACACATTCTTTATTAAGATAATTAATTAAATATTGCTTTAAGAAACAATTCTTTGTTTTGGGGAAAGTCTTTAAATATAAGGCACTGTTAATAGTCACAACATTTTATGTCCTAGGTTAAGAAGCAAAGTAGAAGTAGGTCACATCAGGTCAACATTTTTGTTGGCACCATACTGAGAACAATATGATCTGTTAAATATATTGGCACAGAAGTGCTGAGAAAATTTATTATCCCTTTGAAGGGTATTTGAATATTAGAAGAGGGCTGAGAATGGATTAATTCCTTTCTCTAACCCTCGCCCTCTCCCCTGCTTTCCTCCCTCCCCCTTGCAAATATTTGCGTGCCTCCTAGGTTGAGATCAGATGGGTCATTTGGCCTGGTGGCTCCTCCCTTCCCACAACAAAATTTTCACTTTCCAGGGAATGCTTCAGGTAGTGGAATTTCAAGCATCTCCAAGAAGGGGTGCTTTTTACTGAAATTTTCCTTTAAGTTTTAACTATTTTTAAATAATCAATGTTTCATATTAGACATTAAGCAAAAAGAAAAAGTGACCTTTAATCTAAAGCACCCAACAGGTAAAGATTCTCCCAAGTTATGTTACCGTAACTATCTATCCATAGTTAAAAGAGAAAGTGAAAATAATGGTGATTGACTATTGTATCAGTTACAGCAAAATAATCTGTGTGGCTGGCTGTATCAATATTTTAATAATTGACTTTCCTATTTTTTTTCCCTATTTACTTTTATTTCCAGACTTCTTTCGCAACCTTCCTTTTGGCTGCAAGCAAACCTTTAAGGACTAAGGATTAAATATTACTGGTTACCAAATCAATCACCAAAAGAACTACCAGCATCTGAATTAGTTGCTTGTCCCCTTCTCCACCACCACCTTTTCTCTCCATTCCACTTACCCCAACTCCTTCTCTCAATTACTGAGGATAGTGTAGTGTTCTGAAAAGACGACCCAGGGTTGCCACTGGTTTTGAGATATGATCCGTGTCCAGGCATGAACAGCAGTTGACATTTGTTGTATCATGTGACACTCACTTTGTTCACATTTTGAATGGAGAGACTGCATTAGATAAGTCTGAATTTGCTTTCAGCTTTCAGACACTCATTCATTGTCTGTGGTCAGCCATAAAACTAACCTTACTGAATCCCTATTCCTCATCTTTTTCAGTTAAATTTTACTAAGTGGCTATTCTGACCTCTGATTGGAGTCATTCTGAAATTCTAAAGTCTATCAAACCCCAAACCTCTCTATAAAACAATATTTTTGTTATAACTTACACTCCCCAAAGTAAAATCCAAAGGCAATATGACCTATTTACAAACAATTTTTAAAAAATCAGTGTAATCCTCTAAGTAAATCATAAAGGAAAAATAATATGTTTTTCAACATGTATGTGCTCAGACTACACTAAAGGCTCATACCTGTAATCTCAGCACTTTGGGAGGCAGAGGTGAGAGGATTATCTGAGCTCAGGGGTTCAAGACCAGCCTGAGCAACATGGCGAGACCTTGTCTCTACAATAAATCAAAAAATCGGCCGGTGGTGGGGAGGGTGGTGGTGCATGCCTGTGGTTCCAGCTACTTGGAAGGCTGAGGCAGAAGGATCGCCTGAGCCCAGCATGTCAAGGCTGCAGTGTCCATGAGCATGCCACTGCATTCCAGCCTGGGCAACAAAGTGAGACTCCAACTCAAAAAATTAAATTAAATTAAATTTAAAATGTATAATGCAATAGTAAGATGCTTGCACCTGATCATAGACTGACCGTGGATATGACAGCTGCAAATACAGATTGTGATATGTCTGTGTTAATACAGACATATTGAATTGATGATTCAAATAGCACTAATGGCATTGCTGTTGGTATGATTTTCCAGAATAGTGAACAAGATTTGGTAATTCTCCCAAAAAGTACAATCTTTCCTCAAATCCCACAAACTATATTTCTGCCAATTTTAGTGTATATTGAAGTATTGCAGGGAAAAAACTACTTTGTATTTTTTGGGGGGGTCACAAACTCAGAAAATGGTAAACAGGTATTTCACTTATATGAGTGTCTCAAGGAAGATTTACAGATCTTGCAAGACTGAGAGTCATTTTTCCAGTGAAGAAGTGAGCCAAGTGTATTGCAAGACAGTAAGCATCCTTGACCTCTGCTAACACCAAAGGGAAAGTACCACCTGTGCTGAGAATCCCTGGCACAGATGAACATATTTATTATTTTTCTTCAGATTAGAGCAAAAGGTTTACTTTATTTAAATTATTTTTCATGATATTGAACTGAATATTTATTTTACTTGAGATTTGGCATAAGTTTGCTTTGAACCATCTAAGCAGACAGGAATTTGGTCCATCTTTTGAGCTGTGGTGTCCTCAATGTCGAACATGTTAGAAGATTAAAAGTATTTGATGATTAAACTAAAAGGGAGAGAATATGTCTTTCAACTTATATATATGTGCCATATTAAGACAAAAATAATCAGCAAAAAAAAGTTTTTGAGTCACAATTGCATGGACTAAAATACAGTTGTAAAGAAAAGAAAATATGTAGTGATATAGAACTGAGAAGAAAATATTTAGAATAGTTTGGTGGAAATAAACATTTTGTGAAAAAAGAAAGGGAAAACATTTTTTTCTTACTGGAAGACTAAAGGCTTCCACACACATATGCCTTCAGCTTCAACAATAACTACTGACATTTATATAGTGTTTACAATATGCTGGACAGTAATTGTTTTATACATCTTAAATCATTTCATCTTCACAACAATCTCCATTTTATAGATGAGAAAACTGAGGTACAATGATGTTTAGTACATTGCCCCAGATCATACAACCAGGATGAAAGAGCTGAGGTTTAACTCTAGGTAGTCTGATATCATACCTATGTTTTCAACTACTGGTCTATATTACTAAGGCCTATATACCAGTCACTTAAGATAGTATTTCTGAAAATTAATTTTTGCTGGATAAATTAATTTTACTGTTATAATGCTTGAAAAGGTTTAAAATAAGGTATTTAGAGGATTATTCTCAGTTGTGAGACATTATCCCCCACACAGATAGAACATTAAACATTCTTCATTCTTGCCCACTAAATACCCGAATTCAGTATTTTAATTGTACAGGAGGCATATGACTGTGTTCTCATAATAAATATTTAAAATACAGAAGCTTAGAAAGTAAAATTGTCTTTTTTCACTCTTCTAACAATTCCTCCCTAGTCCTCACAAATAAGTTTGCTTCAGCTTCTTTCTGCTTTTGAAACTTTCTGCTTTTTCTAAGAATTTATGAATACACACACACACATACATAATTTTCTAGCCTAAAATGTGCGGTGACACACATACTTCTTTTTCCATTTTTTAACTTAATTTATTCTGGCAATTTCTTCATGCTCCAATATATGGACCTTTCTCATTTTTAATGGTAGCCTAATAAACCATAAATAGATATCAGCTTGTAATTTATAAAATCATTTCCCATATTATTTGATTCTGATTACTTAAGCAAAGTATGAA
The DNA here is from genome assembly GCA_963574415.1 of Tarsius wallacei. NCBI lineage: Eukaryota > Metazoa > Chordata > Mammalia > Primates > Tarsiidae > Tarsius > Tarsius wallacei. The sequence continues at coordinate 45,789 of CAUYQG010136087.1, forward strand.
TTTGTCTTCCTTGGACAAACATCCTCATGCTCTTTGCCAGCTTTTTTTTTTTTTAATGAATTCCTGGAAGTGGAATTTCACTGATACTACCAACCTTTCCTCTAAAATAGTTTTCCAAGTAAACTTGCATTAAGAGATGAGTGTGCTAAGTTCTTATTCCTGGTCTAGCAACACATATTATTGGTTCTTTTAATATTTTGATAGCCTAATCTGTGAAAAGTGATAGCTCATTGTTTTAAGTCACATACACTACTGGTATTTAGCATCATTTCATTTCTTTATTGGAATAAATATCCCCTTTGTCCTATTGAGTTATTTTTCTCTGTGTGCGATTTGTTTTACTTTACTATAAGCACATCCTCTGTATATATTCTTATGTCTAGGAAACAATTCAATTTTCTATCATAACTAAGTATGGTTATTATCTAATTTGGGTTTCTTTTTCAATTGCATATGGGAAATATGTACAGCCCAAATTACCCTCTCCTCTGTGCCATAACAATAATATTTCTAATGCTTATAAAAACGTGGTCAAGTATATCAGAGACAAAATGTCCTCATTTGTTGAATAGCAAATAATATGGGAGGGAAAGGAAGAAAGAGGATGTAGGTGCCTTTGTTGAGTTTCAGGCACAGGAATAATGTAAGTGAGACAGCTGCTTTTATACTAGCAGAGTGACATGGAAAAATGAAAATGCAGGAACAGTAAAAGAAAGATATTCTTTCCTTTGCTCTCTTGAAGTCAAACTCTGTTCCATGAAGTATCAGAACAACTTGCTACTACCAGCCACACCTGTGTCAATCTATATGACTATTGGGACAAAACTATGTCCTTGTTAATTTTTGAAATGCTAGTTTTAAAATTCTTTTATTTAAGGCACTTAGATAAATTTTTACATTGCACTATAGTTACTGTTAAAATATGATTAGTGGATGTATTCTTAGGGCAACAGAGTCTATTTGTAATTTTCTGCCAACTATCTTATTCTTTCAGGGTGACATAGCAAAAAATATAAAGAAAATTTGTGATGCTGAAAATAACATTAATATTACAAAAAAAGTCATATAAACAACACTCAAAAGCATTTTTTAAAAAAAAGAAATTTAGTTGTGCACAGTGACTCATGCCTCTAATCCCATCATTTTGGGAAGTGGAGGCAAGAGGATTGTCTGAGTCCAGGGATTCGAGACCAGCCTGGGCAACTTGGTGAGACCTTGTCTCCACAATAAATTTTTAAAATAGCTAGATGTGGTGGCTCTTGCTACCTGGAAGACTGAGATGAGGCAAGAGGATCACCTGAGAGCAGATTGAGGCTGTGGTGGCCCTGAGCATGCCACTGCACTCCAGCCTGCGCAATAGAGTAAGACTCCTACTCAAAAAACAAACAAAAAAACAAACAAACAATAAATAAATAAATAAAAATTTAAGACAATTCTGTTATATTGATATCTTAGAATATAATGCTGATTAAAAATATGATACCATTTTTAAAAAGAAAAAAAAACTCTGGAGCATATTTATAGTATCATATTCCCAGCAAAGCCAGTCATAAATCACAGTTTTCTCACTGATTTTATGAACTTAAGCAAGTTGATAACCTGTCTGTTTTAATTTCCTCATATACAGATAGTTAAGAAGTGAAAGTATTTTTGTGTGAATGTTGCGAGTATTACTTTTGGTAACCCATTTAAAATACTTAGCCTAATGGCTAATATATGGTAGCTATCCCTTACATGTTCTTTGGTATTATTTGGGCACTATTTACCCCATACAAAAATGAATTCTATGTGGTCTAAAAACCTAAACTTAAGTTATATAGACATCATAAAATAATATATAATTATATGATTACAATCTTGAGGTAGAAAAGACCTTCCTAAGAAAATATAGCAAATCCGGTCGGGCTTAATGGCTCAGTCTGTAATCCCAGCACTTTGGGAGGCCGAGGTGAGTGAATTGCCTGAGCCCAAGGGTTCGAAACCCACCAGGGCAACTTGGCAAGACTTCATCTCTACAATAAATCAAAAATTAGCCGGGCATGGTAGTGCGCTCCTGTAGTTCCAGCTACTTGGAAGGTTGAGGAGGAAGGATCGCCGGAACCCAGCAGGTCGAGGCTGCGGTGGCCGGGAGCATGCCAACGCACTCCAGTCTGGGTGACAGAGTGAGACTACAACTAAAAAAAAAAAAAAAAATTTTATATATAGCAAACCCAGAATTCATAAGGGAAAAAAATGACAAATTTGCTTACTTAGAGATTTCAATTTTCTCAGCACAAAAGCCACTGAAGAAAAGTAAAACAAATAACACTGAGAGAAAAATAACTCTGCCGGGCTCGGTGACTCAGCCTGTAATCCTGAGCCTTTGGGAGGCCGAGGTGAGTAGATTGCCTGAGCCCGCGGGTTTGAGACACGCCTGGGCAACTTGGCGAGACCTCATCTCCACAACAAATCAAAAAATTAGCTGGGCGTTGTGGCGCATGCCTGTAGTTCCAGCTACTTGGAAGGCTGAGGCGGAAGGACCACCGGAGCCCAGCAGGTCGTCGAGGCTGCGGTGGCCGGGAGCAGCCACTGCACTCCATCCAGTCTGGGCGACAGAGTGAGACTACAACTCAAAAAAAAAAAAAAAACTCAATAGAACAAAAGAGGGATTTATAAAAAGGAAATACATATGACCAATAAATAAATGAAAATATGCTAAATATTACAACAAACGCAACTTCAAACAAAGAGCTATCACCTTTCATAAATCAGAATCGCAAAATATAAAAAAGTACCAATAATATGCATTGATGGCTCAGGAGTAAGATAGCACACTCATCTCTTAATACAAATTCACTTGGGAAAACCATTTTAGGGAATAGGTTGGTAGTATCAGTGAAATTTTATTTCCAGGATTCCCATTTAAAAAAAAAAAGTTGGCAATGAACATGAAGATGTTTGTCCAAGGAAGACAAATTTACATTTTGAATTCTAAACTTGATTCTAGTTTCTTAAACTGAAAACAAAAAAGAGTGCTCTCAGATGCCCACTGGAAATGTAATGAACTACTAAGTCAATGGCATTTGATTAACTTCATCACTTTGACAAATTGGAAGCAAACTACATTTCCAAGTTTCTTTGAAGTAATTTAATGAAAGGTCAGGAATCCAAAGTCTCATACAACCCAGATCAATGTGATTGTAGTGATTATCTTCCCTGGAGTCTCATTTCTGTTAACATGGCTACTGTTAATTTGGCAGAAGCAGTCATGTTGTTTGCTGCATTGATCTTGACTGGCCAGTTACCAGCCATAGTTGTATCATATGCATATATCTTTTCCTTTTAGGGCAGGGCTTTTGGGGACATAAGCCTCTGAGATTTAGGAATTCCATGCGGTGTGTTATCTTTATATTTTTTAAGTGATAGTATATAAACCCTCAAAAATGTTGCATCTATTTTATATCATCTTCAAAATGATTTTTTCCTATTTAAATTACTGTTACTGTTAATCATGCTACATGCTTTTAAGATCACTTATCTATATAGTCACTATTATTAATAAGATATAAGAAGTAATAAAATATACTAAATCCTAAATCAAGTGACAAATCTGAAAAAATTACTTTCATTTGTGAAGAATTTGTTATTATGAAACTTGAGTATTGATATTAAATTACTTTAAACTTTCTATTTAATACATCACCTTTATTGAAAATAATAATAATATATAAAGTGGAATATCTAAGTTCTATGTTTTTACTTTCTTAATTTCTCTCTTTTTACAAAAATAATTTGACTGAGTTCATAAAATAAAAGGGGTTTGTTAAAAATCAAGAGCAAAAAATGCAAAGATTGAGAAAAGGAGAGACTAGAACTCAAATATTCAAGCCATAAGATTCTACATAGCTCCTAATTGTTACAATTAACATTTGTTTCTGAGCTTCCTCTTGGCTACAGTAAAAAAAATAAACTTTATCATTCATATTATTTTCATTGCGTGAAGCATATACAATATACTGAATCTTTATGGAAAGAAAAATGTATCTTGGAACATAGTCTTATTGAGACCTTTAATAATGAACACTCAAACAGTGAATGGACAGTGACTTTATTGACATCCCTACAACATACACATCAGAGTCCACAAAACAATATCTAGTATCATCGTTCAGCAATATTTATGGTTGTGACACCAAAACATATACTAAATAAAAGATCTATGGGAAGTCAAGAGTATATGGCCCAAGGATATCCTTTATCCAAGGGAAAATCTCGATTATTTAGACAAATATAAACTATCTAGGAGAACAAATAGACATCATATTCTTAAAACTATGCTCTATTTATACTGCTTCTCTACATCAGACTTATGATGTGCTAGACAACTAAGAATTTGAGGTTTTATTATGGTCATTGCACATATTGAATGCATTAAGTGGTTTTATTAGCCAGATTGCTCCTTGAAGGTAGGATACTTATTTTGCACAGAAACTCTTTTCCATTTATAATTGACCTGAGGACCTGCTCAGCCAACTTAGAAATCTTTGCTGGATTCAACAAAAAGAGCATTTTTACAGGTTATGAAAAGAAGGCTATGCAGTAAGAGATAATATTCTTTGGTGCTGAAAACTAGACAGGAATTTTAAAACATTGTAAAATGTTAATCCTTTTTCTATCTCAAAACACCATAAAACCACCTCATAAAAAGTTCAGGTTTGAAAACAAAGTTTTACATATGACGGAAGCAACACAGTTTTTCAAATTGAGTAATGATACCAATGTGGTAAACATCACTTTGATTTCATTTTAAAGCTCTTGTCTTTCATGAAATTTTATCATGTCACTCAAATTTAAATGCATATATGTATTTCTTCACAGTACGTAAATTATATATTATAATGTATAATGTATATTTTATTATATATAATATATATATAGTATATCTCCAAGAACAATTTAGTATATGAAATAGCAAAGTTTCATAGAGTATACTGATGTCACCACTTAAAATGCAGATATTATTTTGTTCTTCTTTATGACTGCATAGTATTCTATCAGGTATATGTACCACATTTTTTTTATCCAGTTCACTTTCACTGGGCAGTAAGGTTGATTCCACGTTTTTGCTATTGTGAATAGTGCTTCAATAAACATACATGTGTAGGTGTCTTTTTGATACAGCAATTTGTGCTCTTCTGTATATATTCTCACAAGTGGGATTGCTGGGTTGAATGATAACTCAATTTTTAGTTCTTTGGGAAACCATACTGCAAAGGTTGAACTAACTTGCATTCTCTCCAACAGTGTACATGTGTTCTCTTTTCTTCACAGCCTCACCAACACCTGTTTTTGTTTTTCTTTTTTGTTTTGTTTTGTTTTTATTCTTTAATGATCACCATCCTGACTGGTGCGAGATGATTTTTGATTTGCATTTCTCCTGATGATTAGTGAAGCTGGATTCCTTATAGATCCTGGATGTTGGGTCTTTGTTAGATACATAGCTTATAGATATTTTTTTTCCATTCTGTGGGTTGTCCCTTAAACCTCTTGATGGTTTATTTTGCTGTACAAAAACTTTTTAGCTGATAAGTTTCCATCTGTCAATTTTAGATTTTGCTGCATTTGCTTTTGAGGACTTGGCCATGAACTCACTGTTTAGGCTGATGTCCAGGAAGGTAGGTGTTCCCTAAGTTTTCATCTAAGATAATTTGAGGGCTCACATTTAAGTCCTCGATCCATTTTTCCTTTGCAGCAACATGCATGCTGCTGGAGAAGAAACCAGACCAGGAGATAATTATGCCCCAAAATGTGTTCAGTTCTAAAATCTGATGGCACATACTGCAAAAGAGCTGAGTGTTTCTGTTTGTTTTTAAGGAGGAGGAGAAAGGTCCTGGAAGAGGCAGTGACATCTATTCATACCTTAGATATTGAAAGCAGTCTGGGCCCTGGGTTGAGAGATGTGTTCTCAAAAGGGTCATTTCAGTTACAGCAAGAAGGTGATTGGAATGTTTGGGACTGAGGTTAGAATATAAAGGATTTTGCTGACGGTAGACATAAAGGAAGGTCCTAAGGTTCATTGAATGGTAAGAGACAAGGTGAGATTAGAGAAATGTGGAGAAGGTTGTCCCAGAGAAGAGAGAGAACTTAGGAGCCATGAACTTCTGGTGGTGACTGAAGTAAAAGAGCTACCAGGTGTGATAGATATAGTCCTGGTGGTTGATTAGGGATGGAGGGCCAGCAATCCTAATTAATGTCTCTGTCTTGGGAATAAGCAAATCATAGGAAGTTTGTGGCATAAGGAATAGGAAGAATCCAGGGATAGCGGGGAGGGGGCAGAGAGGGGTGGTCTCATGGTAGGACACACAACTCTGTGCACCTCCCTTCAGTCTAGCAGTAGACAATGCTGTGGTTAGGCTGGGAAAGGTGGAGGAAAGAGAACTCACTGGAGATGTGTAGTGAATTTCTCCACGTTTACTGCTGTTGATTTCTAGTCATTCTTTTGCCTTATATTTTAGTAAGTATCTCTTGATAGTCAAAATCTAAAACTCTACAAATTCATTTTTATCATTGTAATTTGCCTCGGAGAACCCACAATTCAGGACAACAATCTAATTTCAAATCGCTTCAGTGATTATATTAGTAGCATTTTCCAGCTTCTTGAATTGAATCTCATGAAATTTGTGAAAGTTGGGTTGACATGCATCTGTGCTGTGGTGAACCATTCCCTCTCATGGATTTTTTATTTTTCTTTCTGAACTGAGTGCTTCTTTGGTTTTGTGCCTACTCATTAATGCCCACATAGTAACTCACTTCTGACAAAGACCAGTCTATATCACCAAAGGGTTTCACTTAACATGTTCCCCTACTGAAACAGTGGTGGAATCCAAGGTGTTCAATTCATGTTGCTGATTCATTCAAGTTGTTGAAAAAATATCCAGAGACTGTGGAAGTTCTGTTACTCTTCTGTAAAAAAATAAAAAATTAAGGATAGGGATATGTTGTCACTTAGATGAGTGTTGCAAGACTTTGGGGTTTCATATACTTATATAGAGGTTTTTTTTCCATTTTTTTTTTCATCTTTATTTTAGATTCAGGGGATACACATGCATGTTTGTTTCATGGATATATTATGAGGTGATGGAGACCGGATCTCAGGAGGCCCTTTCCCCAGATGGTAAACATTGTCCCCGTAGGTAATTTCTGAACCCTAAGCCCTGTTTTCATCTCCCCGCTTATTGGTGTCCTCATGGAATTGGAGATCATCATCTTAAATGAACTGACTCATACACCTATATAGTGCTTTATAAACTAAAAATGTGACCAGGCATTGTGGCTCATGCCTATAATTCCAGTACTTTGGGAGGCCAAGCAGGAGGATCCTTTGAGGCCGGGAGTTTGAGACCCACTCGGGCAATGTAGCAAGAAGCCCATCTCTACCATAAAAAAATTAGCTGGGTGTGGTGGTGCACACAGATTGCTTGAGCCCAGGAGTTCAAGGCTGCAGTGAGCTGTGATCATGCCACTGCACTCTAGCCTGGGCAACAGAGTAAGGCCCTGACCCTAAAATTAAATAAATAAAAATGGACAAATAGGCAGAGTCACTAACCATTTAAACAACAGCAAACACCTATATTATCCAGAATTTTATTAAAGAATTTGTATTTTCCCACTTTAAAAGGTGACCACATTTCACATTATGGAAAACATCATGTGTCCTCATTACTTTCTCATTTCTATGTCATATTAATGAAAACGCCACATGAATCTACAGCAAGCTGCAGACGTGAATTAAAGAAATGGAACTAGCTGACCACTGAGCCTTTACAAATATGATATTCTGTGATAATATAATTTAGTGGCATAATGCATAATTGTGAACTGCTTCTATATTTTTCTGTCTACTTTATTAAGCCCGCTTATGGCTTCAATAAAATTTCCAAAAATGATACTAGATTCTATTACTGGATGTCTTTCTGTGCATTTACCTTGCTGTAGTGTTTCATTGCTACAAGACCTGCTACAGTTTCTCAGACTCTTCAGTAAGTAGTATGTAAAATAACAAAATATATTTCTGAAGTATAATAGTTTATTAAATTATTATAAAGCATCACATGAAAAATATGTAATTTTCCCCAAAATAATAATAATAATAATAAAGGAAACTCCAAGAATGTTGTCTTCTCAACAGAGAGTAGACCAAATATGTGTTAAATAGCTTGATGTTCCAAACACAGCTGAAAATCCATGCAGCACTGGTAACACATTGCATTTGTTCTTGGCTGGGAAAGCTGTCCTGAAAAAGGTAGCCAATCTGCCTTATAGATTAATACACCTGACTGCACCTGTTACAGTTCTCATGGATGTTAAACAGCATGGCAATAGCATCCAAAAGGAGAACCAGGAATGTCGCCTGTTGCCCAGTGCTGTAGCTACCTGTTTGCCACAGTAAAATAGTAAATATGAAGGCACCCTGCACACTTTCTGGAACATAGCAAGCCCCAAGTAAGCATTTATTAATTTAATCAACGTGCTGAATTTGGAAAGTGTGGATGATAGATAACAACAGAAAATTCCACAAAATGAAAATATTATGCAAATATTACACACACACACATACACACACAAATACACTTAGAATTTAATACTTCATTCACTGAAAGTGCTCTTTAACCTTGAGACAGGGCCAATAGATATCTGGGAAACCAGACTATTTAGCCAGAGTTACAGCAATCAGGCCAGAAAGGTGTGACGGAAGGAGGCTCTTTTTGCAAAAATCTCAGAACTGGCTGTTAACTTCAAGAGGGGGGTTGCAAAGAGTGACAGTTGTAAAAGCAATAGGTTCTCTTACATAAAAATCCAGGTAGTGTGTGTGAGTACAGGAAAATATTGATTTTGCAAAGTGGAAATGAGAGTACTTCCTCAGTGAGAAGGTCGTACAGATTAGTCTTTTCCAGCCATGACCTCATGGAAGCTGTTGTTGGTGGCATCGTTGATAGGTAGGAGACTAGCAAAGGTGGGATAAGGCTGGGACTTTCCATGGAATTCATGCTACCCTTCAGTTTGTCTTGATTTAAGGATCACACTATAATGTTATGTGTTTCCTATCCTAAGTCTATGATTATATAGAATAGGTTTTAAAGATGATAGAAACTTGCTATAGCTGAAGCCTACTGACATCATTGAGTGATATTAAGAGGGTCTTGTTTCGGTTAGGCATGCTAGCTCACACCTGTAATCCAAGCACTTTGTGAGACTGAGATAGGAAGATCACTCGAGATCAGGAGCCTGAGACCAGCCTGGGCAATGTAACATAAAAAAAAAAGTAGCTGGGTGTAGTGATGCATGCCTGTAGTCCCAGCCACTGTGGAGGGTGAGGCAGGAGGATTGCTTGGGTCCAGAAGTTTGAGGCTGCAGTGAGGTATGATCACACCACAAGGCAATAGAGTAAGAACCTCTCTCTTAAAAAAAAAAGTGAGGAGGGGATAATCTTTTTTCAAAGGGCATTAGTCCCTGACAAAATAATATAGTGCTCAACAAACTCAAGAAATTCATAATTGGAAATTTCCCTTTGATCTTAAAACAGCTAGAGAGGAAAAACAAGGAATTCAGTCCCAATGGAATTCTTTGTATAATTGTGAACCTTTTATAGAAAGTTCAAAAGTTTATATCAGGATTTTAAATTAGAGTACATAAATGCTTATAATTACATCAGCATTGCTGTTTTATTTGAGAACTATTCAAGACAGCCATTTCTCACAACCCTATAAAAATCTAATAAGTAAAGTTTGAGGTATCTGCCTATGCTTTCATGAGGAAGCAGCTCTGACTCAGAGCAAAAAGTGTGCTGGGTCCTCAGTGTTCAGAAGGAAGCCTGAAAACTTGCAGTGGGTAAAACTGACTGAAAAAAGCATTTAGGACAGTGTCAGAAGCAGTTGGTACGGACTGGGTTACTCAAACTTGCCGGTGCAGCTCAGGAAAATGTGGTGCTAACACTGTGATTCCGATGGGTGGGAAGATGTAGTACAAGAGTATCCATCTTTGTCCAGCAAGATGCCCTACAAAAGCACAAGTGCTGAATCTGGTCACAGGAAGGGGATAAATAAGTCCTTGGCAGGATACCAGATTTCAATTTACAGCTTCTTGTGGCTAATAGAAAGCGGATGTAGAGAAGTAAGAGTCTAGGAAGCCAGTCAGAACAAGAGATCTGATTGGCAGCAGAGGTGACGGTAGTGATGTGGGGTGCCCTGCAGTCTAGCTGACCAGTGGACACTGGCTTTGGAAGTCTCAGTAAATCTTGGTTCCCTTTGGAGTAGAAGAGAAGAACCACTGTGCAGAGTTTTGGAGGACAAGGATATGCTGTGAACCCAAATTTATATTTCTATTAGGGTATCTACTCCATAGAAAATAATTGAACATTAAAAAAATCTCAGTCATGTTTTTGTTATGTATTTCCTAATGTGTGATGGACTCAACCAGGTACCACAATAGTTAACAACACAGAAGCAGTAACTGATTTTTAAATATAGAATACATAACTTAATAGATCTAACAACTTATTTTCACAGTAGCATGTAACACATTGAAATGGCTGGTATGTTTTTAATCTTCCCTCTTTGTTTAGGCAGCATGAGTCACAAAACATCAGATACATAAGTTTGGACTTCAGAGCTGCCCACTATCTTCATCTCCATCTTCTGCCCAACTCTAGGATTTCATCAACTACCTTTAGTTATGTAAGGTTTTGAAAATATTCTTATTATAAATGGCAGCTGGTAGACTTGAGTACAATTTGTTTAGTTGTGTTCTTTTTTTAATAGTAAGATAGTGAAAATAATTTTGCATAGCAGTTTTGCATAGCAGTTTGTAGAAAAGGTTGATAGATTATGGTGTCCGTTTCTTCTGTGTCTACACTTTCTGAGCACAACACCAGGTCCCAAGTGTACATAGCTTTCTCAAAGCACAGTGTGCAGCACATTTATTCAGAGATCATTCATTAAGGATTTATGGATACTCAGCTCTGTAGTACACACTGTGGAAAGAATTGTTAAAATATAGCTTTTCTGTACATTAGTACAAGAGCTTAAGAAATGGCCAAATGCTTTCCTAAATGAGTTTGCTGATCCACAATAAGAAAAATATGAATGTCCCCTGCCCCCAACAGTGGGAATATATTTCTTCTTGTGTTTTCATGCTCCCTCCTTCTGACCTGTGTCTAAGCAAAGGCATGAATTTCGATTGAGCCAATGTGAACACTTGGGATCATTCTGCAACTATGAATCAGTTCTGCTGGCTACTTTACATGTAGATCTGCCCTATAAGCCAAGCCCAATGAGTCCAATACTAACTACGAGCACTCTAAAACATGCATGGTTTATCCCATCCAACATTCTGCTTCAGTGATACAAGTGGTGTCCTAAAACATCTGTTTGAGTAAATTAGGGAACAGCTACCATTTTTCTCATTCTAGGATATTGTAAGCAAGTCCATATCTACCCATCTCATATTATGCTAAACAGGGATCACTCTTATCCAGCTTAAGAGTTTAATAAACATTATCAGTTGACTTTATTTTGAAACTCTGTGTTAATCATGCCTCCTTAATCAATAAGAAGGAAGAATCTCAGAGATCAATTCAGATCACCAAAAGGATCTAGGATCATGCATGATTGTCAGCTTGACTAGCTCTATGCTAATGAGTATGCCAGTGACAAATTAGTCACATAGGTTTAATTTCCCAAGAAAACTTGACACCCAAGACATAATTAATACCTCTAACACTATCTCACAAACACCAAGTCGTCAACTAAACCTTTAAAGAAAGTTGAAGTGACTTTTTGTAAGTCACATGTGCACAATTTGGATAAGGAGGAAAAACTACCCAGTAATTACCTGTCCTTTTTTTGTTGTAATTTTCATATTATTATAAACCTGTTATTATGATATTATCTAAAATGATATAGAGAGGATAATTATAACTTAAGTTACTATATACTGGTGATTTACTACAAACACAGATAATTTTCATAATGATTTGTAATTTTTATAATAATTATTTGAAAGAAATTGCTTTCTACCTTTTGTAAATTCGATCACTAAGCCCTCTTGCTCAGCAACAAAAGAAAAAATATATATACATATTTCAAAAGCTTAGAGAACTATTTTTTATATTATAATGACAATTTTTAAATTATTAAACTTCTAACTCTTTATGCCAGGGAGACTCAGCCAGCCTATCATCTTCTTGCCTTCACTTCCCCTCCTGTCTTCATCCAAAAGAGAGCTAGAAGCAATAAAAATTGATCTTGCTATAGATTTTGCTCTGAGCTGCAACCCGCCAAGGAATTACTTACTCTATTGTATGTGTCATTGTGAGACAACCTGGGAGAAGTCTTAGAAGGTGAAAATTACTCTGTGTTCTGACCTGTATGCATAAGGCCTAACTCAATGAAAATTACAGACTGCCTTTATGTCGGACCATTTTATGAAAGACATCTGTTATTATTGTTTTTTTAATTACGTTAAGAGCTTAGTTTCTTACTGTTTCCTTTGAGTGAGTTATTTTCACTTTTTCTTTGTCAGAAAACAAAACATACCTATTTACATAAACTGTGTCTTCATTAACAGGTATATGAAGGAAAATTAAACATTTGAAAATCACTTCTAAAAAGACATAGGATTGAGCTTAAATGACAAGAGTTGGAATAGATTGTTTAGGAAAAGACTATTGGGTATTATACCTTGGCTTTATGTATCTTTTTATAAAATTATTTTATTTAGAGACAAAGACTTTCTGTCACCCAGGCTGGAGTGCAGTGATGCAGTCATGGCTCACTATAACCTCAAACTCCTGGGCCCAAGTGATCCTCCTGCCCCAGCCTCCTGAGCTTGGGACTACAAGCACACACACTTCACACAGCTATTTTTTTTGTAGTGACAGTCTCTCTATGTTGTCCAGCTAGTCTCAAACTTCTGGGTTCTAGTGGTCCTCCTGCCTCAGCCTCCCAAAGTTCTGGGATTATAGGTGTGAGCCACTACACCTGGTCATGAGTTGACTTATGAATATTAATTTTAATATATTCCAGGTGCAATCTGTGTCTGCATACATCAGGTAAATTGTAATCACAGCAACCAAACTAAGTGTTAACCCAGACAGCATCCTTCCAGGATGCTTCTGAGATAAATCTAGAAGAATATGAGACTAAACAAGGATTATTGGAAGATGAAAAGAGTCTTATAAATGTAGCAAATTTTTAATGATTTAGGAGTGGATATTTTTGGAAGTTGAGGAAACATTTTTTTCTCCTATTTCTTGAGACTTAAGGGCTTTATTCCTAGGTTGCAATTCAGCAGTTAGAGGCTTTGATTTTCCTCTTTTAAAGAATGACTTTCTCCTATTCTATGCTGCCTTGTATGTATTTCTCTGCTATAAATTTAGGGATTGCACATGTGATTGAAAAAATGGATGGCCTACCCTGCCTGAAAAGACAGGGTTATGCCCTCTGTACCTGTAGTGTTGCCTGGAGGGGTTCCTGTACTCTGGTTATTTACGTTGGTTAAAGGTGTTCCCCAGACAAGAAACCAGAGCTGTGAGGATAAAGGTTCACTAGAAAGTCTAAAGATGGGCAGTTCTATCTCTTTTGGGCTGAATTATTTTCACTACTTTTCTTTTTTAGTAGAAATAATCTAACTTGAAGAAGACTCGATGATAATTAACACTATATATAGAACATTTATAATTGAAGCTTTTCTTTTGGCATTTAAAGAATATTGAAAGGAATATATTAAGGGATTAAAAAGGAAATCAAGCCATGTGCCTAGAGTTTAGCAAACTATTCATCATTTGATCATATCAGTGAGCATCCCTTCCCTGATACCAATATTCTTGATAGGCCTTGGTTAGTCTCCTAAGCACCCTAAGCCAAGAGTCAAAACTCCTAAATGTCTGCCATTACCTCCTAATTATTTGAGGACTTTATCCAACTCCTGAGAAAAAATATCTTAAGACTTTATCACATCCTTTGCCCACTTTTTGATAAGATTGTTTATTTCTTTCTTTCAGCTCGTTTGAGTTCCTTGTAGATCCTGGATGTTACGCCTTTGTCAGATACGTAATTAGTAATTTTTTTTTCCCCATTGAGTTGTCTTCCCACTCTCTTGATGGTTTATTTTGCTGTGCAAAAAATTTTCAATTTGTTGAAGTCCCACTTGTCTATCTTATCTTTTATGGCATTTGCTTTTGGGGATTATAAAGAACAAAATCATGGATATTTGGATGGCGTTGGAGACCACCATACTTTGGTTATCTTTCACAGAAACAAAGAACTGAGTACTGAATGTTCTCTCTTATAAGTGGGACCTGAACATTAATCACAATAGCACAAGGGAGGGATTGACAGTTGATGGACATAGCCAGGGGAGGAGAGGTAGAAGGGGGCATGTAGCATCACAAAGGGTACCTGGTCCTAAACCAGGGGAAGTGAGGGTCAGTTGGAGGTCCAGACTTCACCTGCACAAAGCCTGCATGTGTCACTAATCCTGACTTGTATCCCGCAAATCTAGAATGTAAAAAAGACTTTATCAGAGGAACATTAATAGGGGGAAACTGCATAATGGCGTTAGAATTGGTTCTTTTTTTTAATGCCTGGCCAGTCAAAAACATTTTGCCTTGGAGGCAATAACGCCACTGACTAGGAAACAGGAAGTAAGTTTGAAAGTGTGCTAGCCCTCTTTAATTTTTATGTTTGAACCCATGATTCAAATCAAGTCCCTAGAATGATTGTGATGATGCTGCTGATAATGAACTTTCAGTAATCTGATCCTTAAAGACCTAAACGTAAAACCTCAAACTATAATCTTAGAAAATACAGGAGACACCCTTATGGAAATTGGAACTGGCAACCAATTCCTGATCAAAACCTCAAGTGCCCATATCATGAGAGATAAGATAGACAAGTGGGACCTAATCAAACAAACAAGATTTTGCAAAGAAAAAGAAACCATAGAGCAGAATCGGAAAAAATAATTTGCTAACTATGTATCTGACAAAGGCCTAACAT